>BMAO01011405.1:0-36455 GCA_019973975.1 Trichonephila clavata | reverse complement strand
AAACGAAAAGTGCACTTTTAAACTGCAGCTAAAAAGAATACGGATATAAAAATACTAACAATGCTTAAAGAAGGGGAGGGGGAAGAGTCAGAAAAAATACAATATATTTTTAAAAATTTGTTTAATTTTATTATTGTATTTTTCCATTTCATTTATTTATTCTTCTAACTTATTTATTTTTCTCCGTGTCTAAAAATAATTTGTACAAATAAAATGTAAACATAAGAGGATATTGCAATATCATATATCTCATATGCTTAGGATTAATAATCTTTATTCATTATACTATCAAGAGTTCTCACATTTCTTGGAATACTGTGTTGAAAGATTTACAAAGCTCTATAGTTTTCTTTGAAAACTTCTCATCCCTCTGCCTAAAAAAAGATGTTTTATACTTCCGCGAGATTTTTTCCTAGGTTGCTTTTAAGGTTTGCTGTCGAAATTTCGATATAGAAAGTCAATATTTTCCAGAGAAAACTCGCTGCCAAAACATGTTTCCCTTAACAGCATTTTCTTTATCCTCCCAGTTCCTGGGAAAAGCAGGGGAGAGAAAAGGGAGAAAAAACACTGAGGAATAGAAAACAAAGTTTTTTTTCTGTTTTCTTTTTGGAAATGAGATTTATGGGATAGAATCTTTAGGATCTTTGAAATTTTCTGAAATCAGTTAGATTGTTTAATAGATGACTGTTTGGTAGTAAAGCTGTTTTAGTATCTAATTTTAGTGGATTGACGGGTGGATGTTTCGTGCTAAGCGAATTTATCTAACATCTGTGAAAGAAGATAATACAATTCTTCCGTATTTCAAAACGGTTTTTGGTGCTAAATATAATACGTTTATTTTTAAAAAGTATATATTAAAAACGTGTCTATATTTTTTAATACCTGCACATTTTTATCTTTAAAAGATATCTTATAATAACATTCCCACTGTTACAATATCAAGTATGTAATTAAAACATGGCCCATTCACCAGATTTACCATTTATAATTATTAATTTTTATTTATTTACACACAGCTCTTTTTACAATTATGCAAGACAGAATCTTAGGAAACTACTACAGACATCTTGTTCACCCCGTCTCTCTCCACTATAGTAATGCCCTCAAAGAAAAAACCAGTTCTACCATGCATTCTAGCGCCCTCTTTTTCCCAATCATACAGTGTTGTAAGCCAAGGCTTTACACCACCTTTTAACATTGATATCTTAAATTTTAGGAATTATCTAAATAAGAATGGTATATAAAATAATATAATCCCATATATACCTAACGTTAATATCATCTATATTTATCAGTATTTATATCTTAGCTTTAAGGAAATAAATTAATAGCTTATTTTTATTTTAACATTAAATGGCTTTACTTTTAGTAATGCTATTAGCAACATAGCCATATATGTTTTGATTTCAATCGGGTTTTATATTTCTTAAAATATAAATATGCTTCAAGTTTATTATACATGTTGTATTTTAAAGAAAACTTTTAACAAAATGAAAGAAATTATTCACAATCAGAGAAGTAATACAAAAGTGAATTTCAGTTTGAATTTAATACAGTGCTTCTCAAATTTTCAGTATTTGCGACCGAAATTTCAGTCATAATTTACATCGCCTCCCCATACAATAACAATGTATTAAATGTAATAATAATGTACCTTGACGCTAAAGCTTCACAATACGACCTTAGCCTCTTAAGAGTCACTAGCTTATATATACGTCTCGCTCAACCGGCGCGTTATGCACCGTACAAATTATCAAGTTAAAGGTATTAAATTTTGTATATTTTACTTTTAAGTAACAGATAATTTAAATAAATTGCTTTTAAATAAAAGAAAAATTTTAAATCTTTTATTTTCGACTTTTTTATATGCTCTCCCTCCAAGTTTGAGGGTTACTGGTCTAAAAGAATAATTAAACAGGAACAAAAAAGACTAATTTTCCCATTTCAAGGAAATTTATAAAACTAAATGCCATCATAAGTCTAAATTGTCAAATTTGAAGTTAAATTTAAAAGAATATATGATGGTGTTTGGCAACAATTACTCTTTAAAAACACTTTTCACAATATTAATCTATGATTTCGTTAAACATAACAATGAGGGAAATGGGATACGTTCCAGCTTTTTGTAAATTTCCCGAGTATCTTCTGGAAATGAAAGTAGTATCCCTTAGAGAATATTCGGAAAAAAATCAGAATAAAATGCATTTACAAAAAGTAAAACTAAAATTTTGATCAAAATGTAAATATTAATAAAAAAAATTTCCGTTAGAAAATAAATTAAAATATTTTTGTCATAAGATTAGATAAGACACATTTCTTTAAAATAAATTTGTGTAATGTCAGATAAATTTCAATTGTTGATCCAAGAAACGAAAATATTTTTATTTAACTGTTCTTGTGCATTTTTTTTTCTTTCGAGCTTGGATTTCCAACAAGATAAAAAAACATGCAATCGTTGAAGAAAATTAAATTTATTATATTATTATTTGTTACTATAGATTAATATACCTATTTTTTTTAATTCAACTAAATTATGAACTGCTATTTTAGAAACTTGTTCTCCGTTTCTTCATTTAGTAATACTGAATATACAAAAGAGACAACAACAAAAAGAATACAAAAGAAAAAAAGATAAAATGTTAATATCTTAGATTTGAAACAAAATAATGTCATAAAACCAAACAAAGCCAAACTCCAAAAACTTTTTTACTGTACTCTTAAATGATGCGCCCTACACTTAAAGAATGCTACAAATCTAAAACTGATATATAAGAGTTTTTTTATGTCTGAGTGTTTCTGAAAAAGGAGATTCAAAAAACCTTTTTCATAATTTTCCTTTGCTAAATTTGTGTAGCATTCCTTACTGCCAAGTCTATTTTCAACAGGCTGTAATCACACAAACAAATTTGCATTTCCAAATAATACCCAGGTTATTACATGACAGAGAGACATATTTACTGCATTTAACATGCTAGCAATTTCAATAGCAAGGTGAAAATGAATTTCCTTGTAATTTTTTCCCTCGTATTCACCTTGGCATCGCGTGCATTGTGATAATAACTTTGTCAATAAGAACAAGCCAAAAGGTAAAATTTAGAAATTTTCGTTAAGAGTTTTCTAATCAGGAACAAGTAAATTACATGTCAAATTGAAAAAATAATTAGATTTCCTTAAATATCTGTAGCACCTATTATCGGCTTAAAATAAACTTCAAATGGAGTTTATTTTTAATATTAATCTCGGTGAATACAATTAGATTTACCGGAAATAAGTAAGCGCATTAAAATTAATCTATATACGAGGGTAAGGTGAAAAGTTCTCGATCTGACAATAAAAATCAAGTGATTTTAAGTTAAAAAATGATTTTATTTTCTACATAATCTCGCTTGACTTCAACATGCTTGGTTTAGCTTTTCCTTCCTGCAGCAATATTCTTTACCGGAAGTGAGAGTCTGGAAGGCTGTGAAAATATTCATCGAAGGCCCTCTCAACTTATTCATTTGACGCAAAATGCTTCCCTAAAACAAATTTCTTCAAAATTCAAAAAAGATGGATGTCTGAGGGTGCCAAATAAGGAGAACATCCGGATGACTGAGCAAATCGTAATCAAAATCCCACAGTTTTCTCATCGCAAACACACCTTTGGGTACAGTTGAGTTTTCCTGGTGAAAGATGATTTTATTCTTAGGCCTCTTCTCTCAAATTGTTGCATCCAGCTGTTCAAGAAGGTTGGAGTAGTATTCGTCTGTAATTGTCCTGCCTTTTTCAAAGTAATAAATTAACAGCATCCCTTTCACATCCCAAAACACGCTAATTAGGCTTTTCCGGCAGATGCGATCGACTTCGCTTTTTATAGCGCTGAACCACCGGCTTCCAGACACTGCATCGATTGCTGTTTCATTTCTGGAGTGTAGTAGTACACCAATGTCTCATACATGATAATAAACCACCACACAAAATCAGTTAGATCCCTATTGAATCGATACGAACATTGCTGCAAAAATCGTTTGTACATTTGCTTTTAATCGACATTAAGCAAACGCGCCCTCCCCCTCTTGCACAGTGCTTTTGCATCCCCAATTCTTTGTACAAGATATCCTTTCTTTCGATATCCCCATAGCCTCAGTTATTTCATTCATCTCCATTCGCATAATGCCCAACGAGGTATCATGCATTTTTTGATGCTTTCCGGTGTGGTTACGGTTTTTGGACGGCAACACGTGGGTCATCTTCAACGGACGGGCGATCACATTTAAATTTAGCTACGCATAATTTAACGGTGAGCATGGAAGGCATAGAGTCTTCTTAAATTTTAGTCAACTTCGTACGAATGTTCTTAAATATTTACTCATCCAAAACGAAGAATTTTTATGGCCATACGATATTCCAGCTTATACGTTTTAATGAAAAACACTCAAGAAGTCTACTACAAAAGTTCGTGTAAGCAAACCACTTGAGAGAACAATATGAAAATTTTCATTCGAACTGATGATTCGTGCACTCAGGCAGGAGACATAATTGTTTACTAATTGGAACCCCGTCTCTGTGTCAGGCCGAGAACTTTTTACCTTACCCTCGTATACATTAAGAAGATTCCTCTACAAGCAGTTCATTAAAATATTTCTGTTTTATCGCATTGTATATAAAAAGCAATAAACATACATGCTATTAAAATAAAAATGATCGATTAAGGACTGAGAATTAACCAGCATTTTTGTCTGAAATGTAAGTGATGTAAAAAATAGATAATTAACTAAGAAAGTCAAAATACAGTGTAATTCATCTATTGTAAGCCATTACACACACATTATTTTTTAAGATGACAATAAGGAATTTTTCCATTTTCATTGAAGTTATAAATACATGTAAAGCTTATATAGATAGTTCATATGTAGCTTATTTCGATTTCAGATTAAAGAGATTAATTTCAACACATTTTATATATTCCAACCCATGGTTCACAGAAATAACTGATTATTACTTTTCTATAATTGCAATTTTCAATCAACCGTAAGTTAAAGGTAATATAGATGTGAAAGCTTCATAAATTTACATCAGTCAACAAACCTCTTTTTTGAAGAGAGAGTAAACATTAAACGTGTAATTATATAAAAATATTTCAGAATACCAGTTTGAAATAAATAAATATTGTACTTAACTTTATAACTTTATAACTGTATTAATTAAAATTTTTAATGAGAATGATGGGGCTCCTATTCTTTTACAAGTGCTTTTATATCAATTATCATACCCAAATTCTGCGGTCTCAATTCAGGTTGTACGGTTCCAGACGGTTTTTGAACTATTTTTAAAATACAGAATTTGATTAGGAAATCGAAATGGAGGCAATCGTTATCGAATTGGTGCACTATGAACTCAGGCCTTAATTTTTGCACTAACGTTTCTACTGTTTATTTAAAGTATTAAATTGCATTATTTTCTCTCTCTCTCTCTCTCTCTATATATATATATATTGTTGCAAACAGTAAAATAAATTATATTCTTAATTGAAATACATATTCTAGTAGAGTTTCATCATCGGAAACAATTTAGTGATCTAGTCTAGGAGGACACATCTTTCAATTTTTCTGCATGGCCGCTTAGAATGGGTAAAAGAGGGGATCCTCTTAACATTAAATAAGTAACCTTCGCAGACCACCTAGAAAGGCGCAGGGAGCCCCCAGGCGTCCAACGATTATAGTTTAAGATAACCGACTCTACTTGCGATAACTTTTTTTTAAAAAAATGGAGATATGGGGATTTTTTTGTGGTTTTTAGATTTGTTTTGTATATTTTAAGAAAAATATGCTAAAATTAAGAAGAGAAAAATTAATAATTATTTCTAGAATGGGAAAAAAGGGTAAAAATGTACACAAAATAACATAAACGTGGCCCATTCAGTACCAAAAATTTATGAACAAATTTTCAATTTTGATATGTTGCTATGTTATGCATTTTTGAAATGACCTTCAGGATAAGAGATACTTTAGGATAAAGTGCTCTAGTTTTTATTAGTTATTATGTAAAAATTGCTTAAAAAAAACATTGGTTATATATTTTGTAGTAAGACAGTGACTAATAAATCTATGGGTTAAAACACTTCTACTGTTATACAGAACAGACACAAAAAATTTTAGTTTATTATTTTCAAAACTTTTTGAGCAATCGCTGGCCCCGTTTGAGCATTTTCAAAATTACAAATTTCGAGTAAAATGCATTTTAATGTATGACATCTTACTTAAAGTAATGACATCTGCTTTTACTAAAACACTTGTAGTTTTTGTTCAAGAGAACGGAAAATAATAAACTTGCTATTTTTATAAAGCTAATAAGATGGGCAATAAAATAAAATAATAATAAAAAATTCAGTCATTTTCAAAATTCACAGTTTTAGGGTAGTCAGATACCTTAAGAGCTGCTGTCTTAAAATAATTGTGTATTAAAATGGCAGTATGTGAGTTATGTCTATCCATATCTTCGTATGGTTAAAACTATTGGATATCTACTCAATGGTGCTAAATGAGCATGAGAAGCATCTTCGATATTTCACACTACCAGATCGCTACATTTTAACAAAAGTTGAAAATTAATTAAACACAGAAACTCTAATGAATTCCCAGCTTGAAGACTTGATTAACGACGAGGGCACTCGAAATCCAAAACGCAATGCAGACGAATAACCAACAAATGCTATGGTTGATGGCTCAAACAAATGACATAACACAAACTTTACTACTTACAACAGCTAAAAGATCAAAGTTCGTGAATTCATTCAAGAAACTACATTAGAAAATGCATTGCTTCCCGTGAAACTTTTGTGGTTAACTAGTCAGTGGAACACGCAAACCCCATCGCTGAAGATTTACTCAGTGTTTGTGTCGCATAATCTTTAGATGCCGGTTCAAAATAGCCGGTGACTTATGCTGTGAAATCACGCACGGCTTAAGCACGCAATGGGTTTTATAATGCAAGGGAATGTAAAATCACTCTTTTGTGCTGCTCATTTGTTCAGATTTGTGGGTTGTTAGTTTCTCAAATGCTAAAATACTGTATAAAATGTTAACAATGCTTAATGTCATAAGGGTGGTTATTCATTGCGGTTATGTTTCCTACTGCCAGCAAATGAATGATAAGCGTAAAATTAATTCTAATCTTACTTAACTAACTATTTTTACAAAAATTAATCTATATTTCCATATTATAAAGGGTAATCAAATTTACAAAAATATTTGGTACTTACGTACTATCGCAACTATACAGACAACATTAAATAAAACCATTTAAATTCCATAAACGGAATACGTTGACGGGAATATGGACAGTGTAGTCGAAAAATATTTTGTGAAAAATAATAGTTAATTATAAATATATAATAATAAAAGAAAAAAAATCTATTTTTTTTTTACTTTTCTTAAATTTTATTATTATTAATTGTTTATAATATTATTATTAATTGTACTTTATATTATTATTTTTGTATTATATATAATAATATCATAATAATAATTATTAATATTGTCTATAATTATGATTATAAGAAATTTTATTATTTAAGATTTCGGTAAATCCCAGGTTTGCATTTTAGTATTTTATTTTGCCATATCAGTGAACGGTTAAGCTAAGAATGGTAACAAGCGGAGAAATATGAAACGAAGCACATGGTTGCCAATTCAGCGCCTACGACACGTGTGAAATCTGAGCTGCTATTTTGGTGAGTTATCTTGAAAGCTGGCATGGTTGCGATAGTACATAAATACCAAATATTCCCAATCAAAAACGTATGATTCAATGAAATATTAATATGAATTCAGAAAGAAAAATTCAACCTAATCAAAAAGAACGAAGGCATGTCCACAACTTGAAGTTTCCACCCTCTGCTGTCACCTTGAGACTATTAGTTTTTGCTTTCAAAGATCATAAAAATTGTAGTCGAACCCATCAGGGACATCCTAACAAAACTGTTTATCACCAACATATTCCTTTCACTGAACATGATTTTCGACACTTTTTACTGGAATTTTAGACAGAATTTTCCTTTGATATATTTGTTTTAATTATCTTATTTTATTATGAAACGTTTATATAGCTGTTATATGAGTTCAACCACTAACAACCATATCAAACAGAATTTGGTGTGATGTCAGTATAGAATAATATGCTGATCGTATTTAACTTCAATCCGATCATGCTGAACCAGTGATCATTAACTACTAGTACGTCGTCGGGACATTTTGGATAGATCGCGTTAACGCTCCGTTTGACTAACCTTTATTCCTCCACTGAGCTGACGCTTATTAAAAATCTAAAATTATCTTTGCTATTTATTTCTTATGTGCAATTCCATTTCAGCTTCTTTTTGCTATTCAACGTCTCCCAATAAAGTTCGGTGAATGAATTCAGAAAGGCCGATCTGGCAACAATGGCGAAACAAAACGCTGCACATGCGTTGGTGTTGACCATCTACCCCCAACGTTGTTCATTTGAGCATCGTTTGTGCTCCTTGTAAGACTTTTTTTTTCAAAGTGTTTGCTTAATGCATTGGTTCTTAACTGAAAACAGGAAAATGAACGAACAAAAGATCAATTTAAAGTTTGGTTTTAAGCTTGGCAAGATATCGACAGAAACTTATTCGATACTGGTTCGTGTTTATGAAGATCAAGCACTGTCCATGAAGTGTATGTAGGAGTGGTTCGCCCGTTTTCGAAAAGGCCGGGAAAGTGTTTCTGACAAACCCTGCAGCGAAAGATCGGTGACCTCCGTCAGTTGCGAAAACATTGAGAAAGTTAGTAAACTAACCACAAAAGATAGTCCATTAACTGTGCGCATGATATTTGGATGATGATTGCTGCAAGGTACATTGATATTTTGACCCGTTTCATGAAATGTCTACACAGAGCACGACCCCAGTACGCACAAGGTTCATGGTTTTTTGTTCACGATAAAACTCGCCCTCACACAGCCAGTATCGTCAAAATGTTCCTAGAAAAAAAGGGGATGGTGAAAATTAACCATCCACCATTTTCGTCAGATCTCAATCCTCTAGATTTAATATCCCCACGACTCAAACTCGATTTAAAAGGAAAGAGATTTGATGATATTTGTGACGTCCAACGAACGTGACGAGACATTTTAGCTCCATCTCAAAAAAAGACTTCTTGCAAAGTTTCCAGGAAATAAATAGCGGATCTCAGTTTCGCATAGTTATGAGAGGTGACTATTTCGAAGGACAGTAAAGTAACTTTTGTTAATATTTGATCTATGTGAATGTTACAGGACTATACACCGAACTTTATTGTCAGAGGTTATATACAGTTAAATTATAAAATTGATTTCCTATTTACTACAAATGTAGGCTCGTAGGCAATAAACAAATATTAGATCTTTTTTTAAAAAAATCTGGCAATTGATAGCTCACAGTAGGATTTAAATGTGGTATGGGTAGCTCATAAGCTTCATAGGTTTGGCGACCACTGGGATAGACTTTTGGAGATGAAGAATTCTTCTTAACATTGTAGAATGGAGGATTTTTTTTAAAATATATTTTCTCACTGCATTTGATTCCAAAAGCATAGTAAAAAAATTAATTAATAAACACATCAATTTTCGCTTATTTGAGATCTGTTCATACACACACACACACATTTGGTACCTCTCTCCATAATTAATTTCAATAAGAATTGAAAAATAAAGTAGCTTATCAAGAAAAAACAATATCTATTTTAAGTTATTTGCCAATTATAATATATTTTAGAATTGTTCGGTGTTTTCCAATTCTTTTGATGCGTTTATTTTTTTTAGCTCCATCGGATTTGTTTCATTGCATAAAAAAGATAAAATGTGCATAAATCCCTTTCTTCTTTCTCCCTAAGCACTTCAGGGACTACCTAAATACCACAGAAATACAATTATACGTTCTTAAGATCTATACTATTTAAGAATTACACTGATTTTTGTATTTTTCATTCTTTCACTGGCTCTGTGTAAGATTACCTTTATATATATTCAATATGCGAACTTTCGTTTATGCTACTAAAATACTTTCCTCTGACTGGGCTTAAATTTCAGAAAACATTTCGCCTGCTTTTATGTAAATATTACATCCAATATTTCTACATTTTTAGGTTGTTAGCTTTATACCATTTACATAATCCATTATATTTATCAATATCATATCATCTATTAATTTCGCTATTAACTCATTGAATCTTAAAATGGAGATGCCATTTTTATGATAGCAACCTCTAAATGGAAATTTACTTGTATTGTCACATTTAAATATATTCATAAATTTCAGAAACTGTTCTATTTTACAAAAGGAAGATACAGTGCAAGGATTACATTCATTAGTTCATATGCGAAATATTATCTATATTTTGGAAGAAGAATTTGATAAATATTCCTTTGATTTTCATGTTCATTATCATTTTAGATATTACTAATATATAACGTACATTTCACCAGTAAAAATGATCTCACAAAATGTTTCTTGGCTTCAATGATTTTGTGTGGATACGATTCCTAACTTTAAATGTTTTATTCTGTATATGTAGAAGTGAATTCTCCTTTAACTCTCAGAAATTATTTGTTAAAATATTTTAGTATAATATTGTAGATATGAAGTAATTAAAATATATAGTTCTATGAAATATTATCAAATCTAAAACTTTTACCGAATATTTTGCAGATCAATTTAAAATCATATTAAAATCTAGATTAAAAGAGATCCTCTACTTCAAATGCGTTTTCGGTATTTTTAACACGCTTTTATAAGTTGAACTTGTAAATGGAATCTTGGGACTCTATTTTTACCCACTTTAAAAGGTCAGATTAATTCCAAATTTTGCACACTTGTCAAGGCCCGATGACAATACAATATCTTCATAATTTTGTTCCATTGTCCTGATCAGGACACCAGGAATAAGGATTTTCAGATTTGGCGACTAGTTCCACACACCACTTCCAGATTTGGCGATTAATTCCATATACCATTTCTATATTTGGTGACTAATTCCAGATTTAGCGACTAAAAAATTAAGGTGTAACCCTATGAAAAGAATACACTTGTGGTTAATAGAAATAAAACAAACAAAAAGTGTTCTTTTTATGTGAGAAAGAGTAGGTTGGGTGCGTCAGCTATTTCTTACCATAATATAAACAATTGTCTAGTTTTTCTGAAAATGGAAATTTAAAAAAAGGCTCGTGCATGTGAAAAAAGAACAATTTATGCTAATTATTTTAACAAACAATGCTATATATTTTTTATTTTTATAAAGCAATACGTTTAGATGTGATGATACGAATTAACATTATAGCAATACGTTTAAAAGGTGATAACATGATTGACACTTAATATTTCTTTTTAAAACACTTTTATTAGTTTGACCTGCATCTATAGAGACGAATCTTTGAAATATAACGATACGAGACTGATCTGAGGCCCCCTAAACAGAGAGAATCTATACCCTTCAGACTCATTAATTAATGTCCACTGAAGAGCAAGACTAATTCCAGTAGCTACGTAATTCCTCCCCCCTACCCCGGCTTTAGAAATCAAACTCAAGGATAATTCAACAATGAGTCAATGATAGTTTGACAAACTAAAAAAAAATACGTGTTTTTAAGATAGATCAAACTAAAAAGGAAAAATAAATTATAGTTTTTTTAAGCTATAATTTATTTAAAAAACTTTGTATTTTGTATGAATTTCTGCATTTTATATTTTATTTCATGTAGAAGCAGTTTAAAAGTATTGTTTTATTTTTTATAATTAAAATCATTACTCTTGAAATATTAAATAAAAAGACAACATATAATAAGAAAAATTACTTTTAACCACACTCAAAAGCTTTCTATATTATCGATTTCAGTATTAACATATATTTTAGCTTATTTTTCTTTCGAATTTGCAAAAAGACTTTTCAACCTTAATAATGAATTGATTAAATAAACTTCGCTGGGGATGTTATAGTTATTAGTAGGAATTAAAAAATGTGTCCCACTGTTGAATTTTTAATAATTATTTTTATAGATAAACCTGGAACAAACACCAAAATACTTAAAATATTAACTTTAATATTTTTTTAAATAACTAGAGATCCCAGACTTATAACTCCCTACTAACTTTTATGCAATATATGCTTGGGAATGTATGCAAAAAATTTCAAGACTCTATCTTGAACAGAAAAAAAAAGCATTAGGGTGTAGAAAACACTTACATCTTCAAAATTAAAAGCCAGAGAAAATCGCATTTAAATTTTATAAAGTCATAAAACAAAAACTTATAATAGCTGTAAAGCTCTAACTTTTTAATATGTAATTTTCCAACTTATGTTCTACATCAAAATGTTAGTTTAATTAATTATGACTTGAATTTTTTTTAAATTCAAAATGTGTTTTTGCTTAATACTGATAGTATCTATTACGAAGACAGTTTATTCAATTTTATCTTGACCTAATATTTGCACAGAAGTTTTAAACACAAAACATTTATTGAAAAAATAATAATGATGCAAACTTATGCTAGAAATCACCAAGTTTGTCTATAATATCAAATGTTTTCTTTGTTTTAAATCGGGGCACTTAAGAAAATTAAATTTTTGTTGCGTGATTTTAAAATAGTGTAATGTAGTAATACAATATATTTACTATAATGTAGTTTGGCACATGGGAATGTTCGGTTCTTCCTTCAATATTCGTATTTAGACCATTTATATTCTGAAGTCTCATTGTAGTATCAACTAAAGGCTGGATTTTTGATAAATCATTTTCAGTAGTACATTGTTACTCATATCAACATTGCTATCAATCATTCGAAACATTGTTATTCATATCAACCTAATCTCATTTTGGCAGTGGCATTTTTTCATCAGAAAAAAATTAATGAAAGTAATAAAGCAAAAAGTTTTTAAGTTATATAAACTATGTGAAAAAATAAATGTTGGTCTTAAAATCAATCTTAATTAAGTAACTATGAAAGGATTCAAAAACCCAAACATAAGCATTCAGAAATAATTTTAGTACCAAAAATTCCAGTTAATAGCCATTTCACAATGTAAAACTGGATTGTTCAATTTACAAATGCAAAAATGCTTTAAAATGGAACTGTAACTAAAATCTAGACTCAGAAAAGTTAAAATATCTTATAAACTTATTGATTTACCGATGTGACATTTTGAAGCGAGCTTTCCAAATATATAGGCTAAAAGACAATGTAAAAAAAAAAAATTCGATATTTTTGTTATTATTAGGGAGCTGTTATGTGTAAAATATCATTGAGGAAATATTATCTGTGAAACTTATTCATATGTTATTTAACAAATGTTGTAGAACAAAAGTAAAGATTGTCATTTTCTACTTTATAGCCACCTTATGGCTATCACAAAATTACTTACTTATCAATTTTTATTTTTATTTCAATTGCAACACTGGAACTACATGCTTTTTTAGGTGTTAACTTTGTGTTAGTACTTAATGTGTCTTAAAAATATACATTGTTCATTATTATAGATAAATTAATGTATTACAAATTCTTTTATTTCCTAGAAATTCCTTTTACTTTTTTTTTCCAAATATTTCTCCAATGAGAAATATTTTCTATCAAAAGTTTTTATGTTTTCCAAGGCGATTTCGAGGGGGGGGGGACTGAATAAAACTAAATTTTTCAGTTGAATGTAATTTTCTATGAATGTTTTAAAACACTTCTTTTGATCGTTTTTATTTGACTCTTATACGAATCTATCTTAAAATTTTTTTTTTGGTGCGGAATTTCACATTTTATTAGATTTTGTGTCTCATTTGATAGCCTAAAAGGCGAGATCTTTTTTTTTTCTTTCAGTATTAAATTTTCTCAAAAGGAAAGCAATTTAAAACATAAAATTTTTTATGGCAAATGATTCAATCTTGATAGCAAGCAAAGTTTGGCAGGATCGATAAAAAGGTGAGTGTCCTTATAGCTTTCTTCGAGGATGGTACTTTTTCATTCGTTCTTAAGAAATTCATTTTATCTTTGATTGAGATTTTTTCCCCAAGAGTACAAAATTTCAATACGAATTGATTTCTTACAAAAGATACTCTATCTAAAAACATCTTGGTGCTCTTTGAGCAAAATTCTTGCCGATGAAAAATGTGTGGAAATAAATTAATAAAATTTTAATAAATTGCAGTATTGCTAGTTGCTATCACAAATATTAATTCACTAGTTTCAGTTACATTAAACAAACATGGACAGATATTTTAACCATCATATTTCGTGGCATTGTAAAACATTTAGGGGCAGTGCAATTAATATCTTAAGGTATCGACTACCCTAAAATTGTGAATTTTGACAAAAACTGACAAATTTTTCTTATGATTTTATTTTATAGACCATCTTATGAGCCTTAAAAAAATACCAAGCATATAATGTTCCATTCCCTTGGACAAAAAATTGCAAGTGTTTTAGTAAAAGCATATGTCATTACTTTGAGCAAGATGTCACACTTTAAAACACGATTTAAACGAAATGTTTTTTTTTTAATGCTCAAGCGGATCAGCGATTTTTCAAAAACATTTGAAAATAATTAACTGAAATTTTTTGTGTGTGTTCTGTATAATAGAAGTGTTTTAACCTTCATATTTATCAATAACTGCTTTATTACAAAATATACATCCTTATGTTAATATAATCACAGTTATCTTAAGTAATTTCATATAATAACTAAGATAAAGTGCTCAAGTTTATATAAAAATTAAAATATCTCTTATCTTGAAGGTCGTTTCAGAAATGAACAACATAGCAACACATCAAAATTGAAAATTTGTTTATAAACCTTTGGTACAGAATGAGCTCCATTTATGTTATTTTTTGTCAATTTTTACCAATTTGTTTCTATTTTAGTAATAACAATTTCTTTCCGTCTTCTTAATTTTAGCATATTTTTCTTAAAAAATATTAAATAAATTTAAAAACCACACAAAAAAATCCCCATCTCTCTATTTTTTTAAAAAAAAGTTGTCACAAGTAGTCGGATACCTTAAATATAATTTTTCCCTTAAGATACAAGTTAACAAAAGTAAAGATATCAATCTAAATTTACGAAGGACGTTCTGAAAGTAAGCTTCTTCATTTTTTCTTTCACTCAAAAATTGAATAGCCAAAAAATATTCTATGGCTTTAGGAACAACACATTTTTCGCTGTTTTACGACACAATCACTACCGATATTGAGACATTTGTCGTACCGGGCAATTAGTTTGAAGGAATCTTGTAAAACATGGGGCCCTTTGACACAAGGAATAATCACTCAGCATGTTCCATCTCAGCATTATTTTGGAAAATACGTCCAGAGAAAGCGACTTTCAATAGAGGGAACAGGGGAAAGTCCGATGGGGCAAAATTGTTTTATTCGTGAATGTAGAAAGATATCCACTTTGACAATCATCTTCCACAGCCTACTTTTTTTCTCTAAAAATGCATCACCGACGACTAAAAATTTGACGAGACACGAACTTTAGGCCAAGAGTCAGAAACCTATGACACGCGGTACAATTCTCAGTGGCACTCAGCGCTACTCTACAAATTTTACAATTTTTGAGTGGATGGAAGTTGTTAAATTTGTAATGGGCGTAATTTTACAAACGACTCCAGAAATACGGACATTTACGGAATTATGAAAAAATCTGAAAGATAAATTTACATCTATTTTTTTGTAAATTATTCAATGTCATTACTGGAGAGATTTAACAGTTTGAAGAGAGAAAATTGTATGTACTCTCTGCTTTCCGCTTTTGGTTCTACATAAATTAAGTAAAATATCTTTTCTCATATGAAAAATATTTCGAGTCAGCAAAAAAAATTGTTTAACAACTGAATACTCCGAATCGTGTCAAATTGAGTCACAAGTTATAGCCCTGATTTTGAAATATAAAAGTATAGTTTAATGCAAGCACTAGGTTTTCATTAACATTTTTATTTATCTTTTTATTTAACTATAATGAAGAAAATATAAGGGGTGATCAAATGAAAAGTTACGAAACGACATAAAAATGAAAGTTAAATATTTGTATATTCCGCCATGAGAGAATGTAGCGAGACATCTCGGGATGCCATTGGAGGCTCTGACTGAGATCGGATCATGCGCGGGCGCCCGCGTGCGCAGGAGAGAGCAAAGGCTCTTATAAAAAGTGGCGTCCAAATGATGCGGCAGTCCGTATGAGGACAGGATGGCGTTCGCGTTGCAAAATTCAACGATTGAGGAGCAGCGAAGTGTTATCCGATTTCTGACAGCGGAAGGTGAGAAACCGGCAGCTATTCATCGGCGGATGGTGACCGTTTACTGGGAGAAATGTGTCTCTGACAAGTCTATCAGAAAATGGAGTGCCCGTTTTCGTGCAGGCCGTGAGAGTGTGGGTGATGACCAGAGACCAGTCAAAGCAAACACTGTCATCACGAGCGATCTCATCATCAAGGTGGACGACCTAGTGAGAAGTGATCGGCTTGTCACATTGCGAATGTTGGCATTGAAGGTGGATGTCAGCTATGGAAGCGTGGAGACAATTGTTCACGACAGGTTGCGATTTCGGAAGGTGTGTGCCGCTTGGGTTCCGAAGCAGCTCACCGACCAGCAAAAGAAACTGCGTATGGGACTAGCACTGCAACATCTGTTTCGGTATCAGGAAGACCTTGACCTTTTCATGAAGCGGATCGTCACATTTGATGAGACCTGGTGCCATCACTACGAGCCAGAGACAAAGCGGGACAGCATGCAGTGGAAGCATGCGTCGTCACCTCCCCCTAAAAAGTTCAGAGCCGTGAAGTCAGCAGGCAAGGTGTTGCTCACTGTCTTTTTCGACGTTCAAGGTCCACTACTTGTTGAATTCCTCGAGTACAGATAAAGCATTAACTCCGATGTGTACTGTGAAACACTCCAACGCCTACGCAGGTCCATCAAGAACAAAAGACCGGGGCTGCTCACGGAGGGTGTGTTTCTGCTCCATGATAACGCGCGTCCACACGTCTCCAGAGTCACACAAATGGAACTGGACTAATTCAAATGGGAGTTGTTGGACCATCCGTCCTACAGTCCGGACATGTCACCCTGCGATTTCCATGTGTTTGGTCCCCTGAAGAAACACCAGAAAGCGAAGCGCTTCAACTCGGACGAAGTACTCAAGGACACTGTGAAAGACTGGGTCTCGTCATAGCCACAGGAATTCTGGGAACAAGGAATCCTGCCACTTGTTCATCAGTGGGATCATTGTGCTCAGGCCTATGGTGTATATTTTGAATAAAGTCCACATTTGTACCCACCGTGTCATTTCGTACCTTTTCATTTGATCACTCCTTGTGGTTATATTTTCATTCCATCTATTTTATATTTTACTATATATATGTTTAAAATACAATATATAAACAATTTTAATTTTTTAAAAATTTTGTTGAAAGTAAGAATTATATTTTATGCCTTTTATTTTTATGTTCAGAAGTATTTTTAAAAGATGCAAAATTAATGTATAATAAAACTGTAAGTCTATATTATTGATCTCTATTTTCTAACTCTGTAGGCCTTATCGCGGGAATTGAATCGCTTCAAAAACGTCCTACTATGTGGCCCCCTGTATCATATTGGTTGATTGGTTTGCCACGCAATAACTGAAAGGTTTCCGACCCTTTCTGTAGGCGTTCATGGCTGACGAACACATTAGTCACCTGTGCCCATTCATACTGAATAACAACATGTACTTCCAATGACAACCTCATTGTAAGCACAAGTCAGCAACCATCCTAAAATTTACTCGAATAATCTCAAGCGTGCAGGTCTTCTATTGCTCTCCATCCTTCGATGCTTTGCGCATGCGGCATTTGTCCTATGCTGACTTTTCTTCCATTTTCCAACCAGAAGCAGATGTGGTCACTATTGACAATTTTCTTCACTTGGTGTACCATCTTCCCTTTCAAGAAATGACGAAACTTATTTTCGGAACGTTTCTTGTGGTCATAAGCGGTGGGTACTCCATTACAGGAAAATAATAACAACAACAATATTTTTAACAGACAAGATCATCAATTGCAGCCTTCTCGTCTTTCAAAGTTGTTCTGTCGAAGCTAAAAACAACCTTTTTTACAAAAAATACATATCAAGAAATGATTCATAAAAAAAGAAGAAAAATTATCATAAAGAAGGTATTAATAACTGGTAATATCATCGAATAGTCGTGATATCATCCGAACAAAGAAATAATCTGATTTACGTAAAAGAAAAAAAATAGCTTTTGATTTCACATCATTTACTGAAACAACTTGATTCCAACATTTGATCCTAATAAAAGAAATCATAAACTCTTCATTTTTAAAGCAATATATATTTTTGGATATGGTATATATTTGGATATAATAATATATCGTTCTTGATTTAAAAATACCTTCTTCAATTATAAAAATAACATAGGATATAGTATAGTTTTATAAATAACATCCATTTTTTCATATCAGATTTATTTTCGTCCAAACGGAACACTACATTTATTAATCTTTATAAAAACTTCACATAAATTTCATTTTCTGTGATGATACATATAATGAACTTCACTGAAATAAAAGTTTTCTATTCATCAGCTCATTTCTTTACATTAGATTTCGTTTTACTAAACCACTTAAGTGGTCGGTAAAGGAATATAATTCATTTTAGGTCAAGCTACACCATTGACTTTTAAATGATCAGCCGAAATCAGACCCTAAAGCAAGATCTTAACATATATACATATTATTTTTATTGAAGCTTAAGGTATCCGACTGGTTTAAATTCACCATTTTCATGAAAAAAATCGAAAAATATTTCTAGTCTATTTTTTGTATCCTGTTTAATAAGCTTTCAAAAATATCGTACTTTTAACTGTGATTCAATTTAAAAAAGTTACAGCTATTTTTGTTTAGGGTAGGAAACCCAAATCGAAACCGGAAATTTAAATCCGATACCGAAAGTGCAAGTTTTCGGTTGATTTTCAGCTGCAAAATATGATTATTATTCATTTAAAGTACTTTAACGAATTATTTTCATGTTTAGTAAACATTATTTCATTTAATAAATGTTTTAATAGATATAGTTTGCTTTCAAATAGACAACAGGTAACTGATTGCAATGTTTGTTTTAATTTAAACGAGTTGCTATCTTTTTATCAGTTGCGTTCAAAATCAGAGCTCTTTAGATATTTTTATTAGTACTTTTATATAGAGTTATAGTTATTTTTTTATTAAATTAAAACTATCATGCCAAAAACAAGATCAGTGAGGCCAAAAAAGAAGAGATTTCCAGAGAGCAGAATGTTTTGGGGATATACGTTGAACGGAAAATGAACGGATGTTCCAAATTCAGTTATTAATTGTATTAAAAATGCTTACATGGATCTTTGCAATCAGAATCTTCAAAAATAATGCCTTCATGGGAAAACTGAGAACTGCAACGAAAGTATTAATGAAGTCATGTGGAGTATAATCCCGAAAGAGACCTCTTTTCAGTTACAAACAAACCACTTAGGGTTTGTATTACAATTATACTTTTTAGTTCTGGGTTTGCTGGTCTATTACCTCTACTTCATAAATTAAGACTGAAATTAGAACCTGAAATGAAGAGATATTTTTGGTACCTCGACAATACGAGAATCCATGATTCAACGAGGCATTCTCAACTACATAAGAAACTGTCTTGTAAAAAAAGAAAAGCATTTCAAAAATGTAAAAGTTTAAGGTTTGAGGTTCAGAAAGGCACCACGTACAAACCTGGAGAGCTTTATACATTCCTAAATATTTAAAAAGTTTTATTGCAAATATAAACTTTATTTTGCATTTTCTGAAGAATGTTATTTTTGTACGTAAGGGCTCATGGTAACAATGATATCTCTTAAAGTAATTGAAATATTCTTATGAATTTTTTTGAGTTTGTTCTTTGTATTATAAGAAATGCTTTCTGCTAAAAACTAAAGGTAATTTTTCAATTAAGTTATTCTTTAATGAAATTTTATATGAAAAAAAGTTTTCTTTAAAGAAAAATTCTGGTGGTTTTCATGTTGAACACCTGTTTTTCAAACTTTTATTGTAAAATTTGAGTTTTTCTTAATAGGCAGCATAGCTAAACATTGAAAAATTGTATTCCTGCAAAAATTTTATTTGTTTTTGTAATAATGTTTTTTAAACTTTCTTTACAAAAGAGCAAATTTTTATAATATTTGGTTCAGATTGCTCAATATTTTAAAAAATAATTTTTCAGAAAATTCTTTAGGCTGTATTTGTATAGTTTTGCAACATTACCTACTTAAAAAATAACAATTTAATAATTATTTAAGTCATATTTTAGAAAATTGTCTCCGAACGCTATCGTGTATCTTAATGTACAGGCTATTGTTAAGCTTATAATAATATGATTTCTTTTTTCTTCACTCTACGATGATTTCCTTAAAATTGAAATTTGTTTCAAATGTTTCAGTATTCACATAGACCTTTAGCTTACGTTCAGGTTTAAAATTCCATTGTAAAATGTTTTCTTGTAAAGTTTCACTTAATTTTATTTAGTAATAATTACATTAATTTAAAAAATGTTTCATACAGTTACATTTTATACAGTTGATACATTCAACTTTAAAAAAAGAATCATACTTTTAAATTAAGATAAAATATTAAAACTCTCAACAGCAAAACTGTATAATGAAAATAAATTCCATGTTTGTTTATCTATCTATCATAAATAAGAGAGTGTAGCTAAGCTACACTGTCTTATTTATGTCTATTAAATTTATAATTTCTAAAAGATCTTTAAAATATTTGCAAGATGCTTTTTCAAAAAATAATGCAAGAGGCTTTTACCTTCATTTCATAGCAGGCAAGTTCGAATTATGGAAAAATGGATTAAATTGTAAATTAAAATCCTCCAAAAAGCTGAGTATACTATAACTGGCTAGTTATTTATTTGACCTAATAATTTCAAAATTTTTTCCTTGCTTTTTAATAGTTGAGTGTTAAATTTTTCTGTATTTTTGTCGTATCTCCAAGAATTATATACAGGTTGGTGCAAATAAAAGATGTTCGAACGAGGGAATATGATAGGACGTGAATGCGGCGTGCAAACGAAGTGATAGATACTGGTTCAGATCTTAGTGTGGGCTGTATCAACATAAATTGATCAGAGCATAGATGAAGTCAGTACTCACAGAGCAACAGAGGGTGTTTGTTGCGGAAAGATACGTTAAAACAAAGTCATGTAAAACGTGTGCTCGGTTGTTCGCTCATGAATTTAAAGTTGTTTTTTATACACAATCACATTTACACTATCTTCACTCCTGACAAAGCAGAAGTCCGTCTGGACTCGTCCCTAGCTGGCCACCCAGGTCACCTGATCTTTCAGTGTGCTATTACCTTTTATGAGGAACCCTTAAGTCTTAAAGGTATTGCAACAACCTTTATAATCTTCAAGAACTGCAGTAAAACCTTTCCGATGAGAATGGAGTAATTTCAGCTGTCCAGCTTCGATCTGCTTTCCGCAATTTGTGACCTGGGCCAAAGGGTCCCAAAAGATGAGTGGTGGCCATTTTCAACATCTGCTATAAGTAGGTTAACGGAACAATCGCCTTTCCTTTGTTGTGTTTCTTCGTAACCGAACTCTGTTCTCAGGGGCACTTTTGTTTCTCACTGTACTTCCAATAGACTTGCAGAAAATTCTCTATTTATCCATTGCTCTTTCTTAGATGCTGTACATAATTTTAAGAAATGTGTAATTTCATTTAAAAATGTGGAGTGGGGAAACATTACTTCAAAATTTTGGGAAATATACTCACAAAAAAAAGGGTTTATCTTAATAATAGAATAGAAGAACACAATCTTATATAGCACATTTTATAGATGTAAATATCGAAGGAATCCTTCGTACACTTCTTTCTCTTTTTCTTATAGCCTGCGCGAATTGCTTTTGGTTCCTTTCCGGGTTTTTTAACGATCTTACCTGACGCTTGAAGAGATATATTACACAGTTAGGAACAGAAAAAGGGTATGAATGTGTTCAAGTTGCTTTCTCAAATTGCCAGGGTATCAGAATCGCAAAAGTTCTGCCTTTTCTCGATTCACGACTTCTGGCATTTTTAAGTTCATTGAATACATTTTCTAAAACGCTTTTCTTTATGCTAAGGAGGTTAAAAGATGCTATGATGGAGTTAAACAAAATGTAGCTCAATAATTGACGATATTGTTAGTTGAAGAAAATATAAATATTTTTATACTTACCATTTTAGATATAGATGAATAATTTTTCTTTAAGCTTTTTCAATCTGTACTTGAATCAGTTTTACGAAATTACTATCTAAAATCAGAGTTTTTCAAACTGTGGGCGCGCATCCCTACGTTGGAGCGCGAGAAAATCGAAAAGGCGAAAGTAAAAGATTAAAAAAAATTATTAGTTTACTTAAAATAATCAAAACACGTAAAACACATTCCGACATAATAAAAAATAAAATACACATTTACACTGGTATAATACAATTTAAATGTTTGAGTACTGAACGATGTATTTGATTATTAATTTAACAATACTAAGTATGAAGACGTTTAATGATTGCCAATGACCCCTTAAGCTTGCCACGTATAAAACTATATACAAAACCTAATACTTATCTTGATAATTTGTATGGTAGAAAATTAAAATCGTATTGTAGTTTTAGCATCAAATTATAATATTACTGAACTCAATATATTATTATTGTATGGAGAAGGGAGGGGGAGTGCGATGAAAATTATGATTGAAAATTGCTTCGCAAATTTTGAAAGTTTCAGAAGCACTTATCTAACATACTTGGTGTTGCATTGGAGTTTAATACTTCTTAATGAATGAAAGTAAAGTTTTGTTTAGTTTAAAATCATATATTTTCATCTGATATCTACTTGTATTTCATATTGTAAATAAGTAAATAAACTTATTTAATAAATTGTGTAAGTTGATATTAAGTTTGAATTGATTTTCTATTTATTTAAGAACAAGAATAATGTCTACATTGAGATGAACAGGAATAACACATTAGCATATTTTATAAATGAATGTTATCCTTTTTTATAGAATAAGAAGAATATTTTTAAAAATTTTAAAGTAAAGAAAGCATTGGATTTTTTTAATATTAAAAAATTATTTAACCCTAAAACGACATGATAATATAACCAAATTAAGAAGAAGTTTTTTTGAGAAAAAATTTATGGTTTTAAAATTAGTAATAATATTTTTATTCTTATATTTCATTATTGATTATTTCCAAATTATGGTAATATATCAATAGATTGAAAAAAGTGTCTTTATTTTTTAATTTTTTGTGTATGGATTATATCGAAATCACAAAAATTTTAATATGAGGGTTGATCAGAAAAAAAAATTAAAGTCGAATAAAAAAATATTTATTAACAATAGACAGAATATACAAAAGGGAATTAAGAGGCATACGTGCCTATCACATTTCGACATAATCACCAAGCCCATTTAGGCATTTATCAGAATGCAGAACCAACTTGATTAACCTGTCTTGGTAGAAATCAGGTCCCTGTTCGCATTGAACCAAGCATCGGTGGATGTTTTCACAGCACTGTTGGAATATATCACAGCACATCAGAAACGTTATGCTGCGCGCTACCATAGATCAGTCCTACCGCTGATGAGATTTCACACAGAGTTACCCGTCGATCATTTTGAATTATTTCTTCTATTCGTGCCGTGTTGATTTCTGTCGTTGAAGAACTTGGCCGGCCGATCCCTGTCATATTGCGGTTTTCGACATCCTGTCTGCCTGATTGAAAAAAGTGACACCATTTCGCTACATGTTGTCTGCTCATTCTGCTCTGATCTCTCAGATGCGGACACATGCTTTGCCCATAAAAATTGAATCACGGCTCGCACTTCCAAACGAGACAAATTTCCTATGCTATTGCCATTTCAATCGTCCTGAGCCGCCTGGGATTTTTTACTATCTACCCGAAAACCAGCTGTATGACAAACAGTGTCATTTTTCTCTACTCTGGAGAAATAAAATTTCTTCACATTATGTAGCTTTCAAATGCTGCGGCTCTTAACCTTTCTTTCTGATCATCCCTCGAACAGATTTTACAAATAATACATGCTTTTGACAATTTAAGTTCAATACTGTTGGAAGCAGTTATGCACGGCGATACATATCAGCATACACGTGAATATATATATATATATAAATTTCCTCTTTCACATAAATTATAATATTTATTTTTCATATTTAAAAAAAGTGAACATTCATTTCTTTTTATTCTGCAAAACAATGCTCATCCATTTCTTTTGTAAACTAAAAAAATCGAATCAGTTTACCAAAATATTTTCAATAAACCATTTGATGACTCAGCTATCAGCATTTTAAACAAATAAGTAACATATATCCAGTTCTTCTCTAAGCGATCATTTTCAAAGAACAAATAAGAAAAGAGTATATATATCCTCAATTCAGATTTAGTTTTGAGCATTTGCTTAAAGAAAAACCACATCAAGACAACGCATAATGCATAAGAAAGAAAAGAATCGAAATTCGAATGGAACAGGTTCAAATAATTGTTCTTCGAGAGATCCAACGATGCATCTTTACATATCGGGAAAGTAATAAAAGATGTGCGCCATTTCCGATAGTGCCATTCCGTTGATTGTGATTACTGGAGTAGCAAATCGATGAAACAAGTTTCCAAATCGTGATCTTAATCGAAACGTTATGTCCTGTCATTAACTGCTTGTCCGCTAGTGGGAAAAAACATGTGCTTCTTTGCTACGTACTTACGTGTTTAGCAGCAATGGTGAATTAAGGGTATTTTTCTTTCTTCTCGATGGTCGTTAGAAGTTCCACCGGGGGAAAAAAAGTTTATTTAGCTATAAACAATGTTTTAGAGAGTATTTATAATTGAATTTACTTTACTGGGATTCAGCTACAGAAATGTTTTTGGAGAATCAAAACTTATTTATGGAAAAATGTTATGGAATAAATAATTATTGTAATTATATCAAAAAGCCCATGAAAACAACATTTTATCCTAATTAAATTGCACAATCGAAGTTATTTTCACTAAAATATTTGTAGAATTAATACAGATTTGTGACGGATCTATACGCGTCCTTCCACTAACCATCTGGGGAATTCCTTTGGGCCAGTATTTTCAACCAACTTTCTCCGAAATGTAGAAAACGTGATATGAAAATTAAGTTTAATATATACATTCTTTCTTCGCGTGTTGGAGAGTTAGTGAATTGTGAATAGATTAGAAGTGAAGTAAATTGGCAGTGAAACGTATACGTAAACAAATAAGAAGCCAGAAGTTTGGATATTAAGAAAGTGATAAGTTTAACTAGCGGGAAGTGTTAAAGTCAACTTAGAGTAAATAGAAGACTGCAAGCGTTCAGGTACTGTGAGCGAGTTACCCTGAAGTCGCTCCCTCACCGTCCTGCCTACCTAAGGATGTGGGGAAAAATAAAGCATGACCAGAAATTTCCATAATAATTATTATTTTATTATTATTCAAACACACTAATCAACCACAAGTTTAACCACAAAAGGATGCCCTAGTAGTGTTATAAAGAAAGCAATAAACCCTAAGTGAACAAGCGCAAGTAATCAGTTTAATTTAACCTAATCTATCTTAGGATATAAATTCCCAATCCACTAATTTAGTATAGTGGCATACTCCGTTCTTAACTCAAGTTGTGAAAAACAATTAAATCTCACCTTCGTAACGCCGCAACAGTTTCTCCGCTCCTTCAGAGAACAATTATAAAACCCTAACTTTATATAGACAAACTAATATCCATATCACGGTTTCTTCTTGAGAGGGATAACTGTGAATTAACACGAATGCCAGCCCAAAGATTCCCCAAGAGGATTAGTGTGAAGGTCGCGTAAAGATCCGTCACAGTACTGTGATCTTAAATTAAGTTGATGTTTAGAATATTTAACTGATAGTGAAGTCATCAAATGCATATGATCTGTGTAAAATAATATTAAAAGTAAAGCTGCATGATTGAATATATTCTCCCCAACGCGAATCTCGTCTCCATCTTGCTCTATTACTGATTTGAGTTATCTTATTTAGAGTGTCATTTGTGTCTGAGTTGAATATAGCGATAAATAAAATAATTGAAATTCATCATGTCGTATGATCATTTAGTTCCTTCCACACTTTTAGCTGGGTCACAGGATAGAAGGGATGTAAATTCATTATAGAATTAATAAAAATACAATGGCAGTATTATTGCTATCACACTTTTAAGGTGACTAAACTACGTTCGGGGCCGTGATTTTGAAGAAGCGAAAAAATTAATAATTTTTATGACAATTAGTGTTAGGTGAATCGTATAATATATGTATATGTATTCTAAGAACATTTTTACAGTTAAAAAAATTTTTTTAATGTAATTTTTGCCAAAAATGGAAAAAAAAATTATACGTTTTCAAAACATTCTCTTTTTTTGTAATAGTAATATTTTGCCTATATATTGCTGAGACTTCTATATAAAGCCTGAACTAGGATTTTTGAAAACTTAATTAAAAGTTGATATATTCTTATTTAAATATATCACACAGTAGATGAATTTCAACAACAAACACCGGTCATTATATCAATTGATTATAACTCAGAAAAAAATATAAATTTTTCAAAAATCCTTGTTTATGCTCTGTATAGAAACCTTAGCTATATATATATATGCAAAATATTATTGTAGAAGCCTTTTCTATTAAAGAGAGAATGTTTTGAAAATATGTGATTCTTTTCATATGTCTTCCTTTTTATCCAAAAAATTCATTTAAATAATTTTTTCTTGTAAAAATAATCCTGAAATTTTTTATACTTTTATTCTAATTCAAATGATACTAAACAAAAAAATTATCCATTTATACGCTTTGTAAAATCCCGGCTACAAACGTAGTCTGACACCTAGAGATGAGTGAGTGAATATTAACGTCCCACTGCTCAGCTACACGAACACCTTGAGATGGAGGGTAATATATTGTTACGAATTTTGAGTAAAATAGTGTAAACAATTTTTATTTGGATGTGTAGTACATTAATATTGCATCTATGTTATATTTATTTTTGTAAAAATCGTAATATTCGCAAGCATCGTCCCTTACGTTATAATGGTGATTCAATGGAAACTTGGCGAAATTTTGACAGTAGAGCCAAGTTGGCATCATTTTTCAACCAATTTGGTGACTTAGCGACCAATTTGGCAACATTTTGGTGAGTTTTTGACCCTATGGATTCTTCTGAAAATCGGTAAAGAAAATCTCTTATTTTTCATGATCTATGACGCAAGAGGATCTTTCTTGAATAATCCTCGAGGCCTATAAATAAGGAGACGGTTGCCGGACTGAAGTAGTATGGTTTTGACCAGCGATTAGTCAGTCTTGTTTTGACTAGCGATTAGTTAGTCTTGTTTTGACTAGTGATTAGTTAGTATAACTTTGATTAGTTTTCTTTCCTGCACCGTGAAGAGACAAATAGTGATTAGCTCGGCTATTGAGTAGGACAATCAGTGCTTGTGAATAATCTATAGCCTACTTGTATTTTAGACACTGATATTGTGTATGAACTCAGTAGAATGTGTGAAGTCCTTCTTATATTTATTCTGTGAACTTTGCTGCTGAATCCCGCTTTTTAAGGATTGATTTTCGACAATAAATTCTCATTCTCGTAAAGAACTGTCTTGTTCTTTGCGACTGATCTGCGTAAAATCTTTGAACCGATCAAAGTATCAATATTATAAGTTTTTCACTTAGTTACAAGATTGAAATTGTAGCAATTCATTTACATCCATGAAATGCGAAAAATTTTCAAAAGTTTTGAACTGGTCAATTTATTTTAATCTTCCATTGACAATACCGTAGTTTCCATGTGTGACGTTATTTTATTTGCAATGAATGGATAGAAAAAGCGTATTATTATCATTAAACATTATATGAAAATCTCATTGATTACGTAATTTTAAAACAATTCCTTGCCGAATTTGTGATGACTAAAAGTACTGAAAATCTTTCATTTTCGTTTAATTAGATTTTTGTTAGATCAATTTTGATGTCACAGATAGTAAAACACAATGCACTTTATTTGGAAATGTGCACAAAATAATGTATATGCAAGGTATAAATCAATGTGAAAAATAAGCAAACTAAATAAATATTTTATATTAGCCCCAAATTTTTTTTAAATGATTAAATCCGTTATCTTTGAACTGAGTTTTTTAATCTATATTATGTCTTAAGACGCAAGAAAAAATCTGAGAAAAAGATACATTTGTTAAAGCAGTCCATTGCTCTAATAAACATTAGCGAGGGAGGAGAATATATATATATATATATATATATAATTTGTATTTATGTATCTTACTATAATGAATGTGTAGAAACATTACAAAGTAAATACAAAAAAATAAATGTAAGTAAATATATAATTACTAATATTATGATACACTGAATGAAGCATATAAAAACGAAATAAAATTTGTGATTCAATAATTGAGTATGCCATATGTAACTAAAAATATAAATGATGACATAATAATAGCATTGAATATTATATCATGCGCAGAATTAATAATATAAAAATATACTACATACACTATAAAATAAAGTAAAACACAATGCTGATATCCTGTTCGCTTTTATTCATCTGCTATGTAACTGGAGTTTTTCTGTAGTATACATTTTTCTTGTATATATATTAAGAAAATAAAAAGTCCTTACTAATATATATGTATCATTTAAAAATGTAAAATAGAACTTAATTCTCATCGAAAAAATTCCAATAGAGTTGAAAGGAAAAATGGTAAAAATATCTTTTTGATATTAAAATCTGATATTTCTTCTCTTTATTTCTCTGTGTGTATCCTATCTTCTATATCTTTAAGTAAATGATAAAGACATTTTTAAGTATATTTGCGAGGCTAAATACTGACTTAAGAAAGTTGAAAGTACTATTGTGATTTATTTTGTACGTAATTATATTTTTAATTTCTTCCTAAAATATTGTACTAGAAATATTAAACTGAAACTGAAGAAAACATTTTTTTTTTATTCATAATTCTTGATAAAGTAATTTCAGTATTAAAATAACTTTAGAATTGGTTAACTAACTTTAAAGTACAACAAACATATTTGTATATTTATTTGTGAAGTGCAATGCGTAAAATGATTAGTAGTTTAACAACCACCATAAATCCAAATTTAAAGAAGAAAATTATTTTCAAAACAGATTTGTTCTGACAATTTTCTTATTAAATATAATAAGAATCCTTAATATTAGCTGAATTACCAATGGGTATTAACAATTTATTTGATTATATAACTTCTGTTTGATAAATGGGAAAGATATAAAACACTTTTTTTCCTATAATTTATAATATACAATTTCAATTACTAAAAAAGTCATCTTTTGTAGAAGCACTCTTTATTTCTAAGCTACGAAAAATGGTACAAATTGTGTCACGTTGGTAGAAATAATATAAGAAAAAGTAATAATAAAAATTTTCTACTGAGAATCACCTTAAATTCAAGAAAAATGTTTACTCTTGTGGAAATAGTCTTATATGAATCTTTCAGCATTAATTGTAATATTTTCAAACACTAATTCTCATTTGAATTTATCGTTGACGTTCTCCATTAAACTCTTGAAAAGAACCGGAGATTTTGCTTTATTATTCTTAAGGCGATTTTAAATTCTTTCAAAATTTCAAAAGGATGATTTTTGCAAAAACACGTCTGGGAGTACATTTCTTGCGTGTTCTAAAGAATTTAAACTCAGAGAATGTACTGGAAACCATGCATTAGTTAATGTTACAAGTGTTGCAAAGCCCTGTACAATTAACTGATGATTATCAGAGTAAATTTAAGTTTTATTCAGGTACTATCCAGGAAATACAATAGATTTCCTTTTAATAGGAAACAATTCCTATACACACATAAGTAAATCCATAGTAGCCCAAATTCAAATTTCACACTGACATAGAAGGCAGGTATACAAAACGTAATCACAAAATCTCATGGAGAGAATAAAATACATTGTCACTTCCTAATTCCAACACTGAACTTGAATTCACTGTAAAGGCTTTGAAATATGCAAAATACACAAAGAATAAGCCATTCGACCTATTCACCTTTATTCTGACATGTATATTATGTATTTTCCTGCAAATCAATTTCCTGTTACAGTATCTTTACAGCAAGGAAGAGAATGAAGTCCAAATTTTCTGTAACAATGATTTCTATTTGTGTTTTGAGCCATTTAAATATCTTTTGTAGATTTGCGTTTTCATTAGGGAGCAGAGAGTTCTGACCAACTAAATGCAGAAAGATGCACGTGACTTTGCAGAATTTCGATGAAATATTCACCTTGAAATCACTGTATCTATATCTAAGATGAAACATTGTCCAACAGTTGTGGGAACGCACCCTTTCATTCCTTGTACATAACAATCAACTTCATCGATGTCCTGGTGATGTTAATTATTCTCCTCCATGTAGTTTGACATGTGGAATCTTTATGGTGAATTGCGATGGGTCCAAGAATATCACTTTAGATTATTGTGTGTGTGTGTGTGTGCGTGTGTGTGTGTGGTCGTAATTAATATACTATAATATATTCTCCTTATTCTAAACTTACTTTCCCAGAAGAGGATACACTCGTAGCGGAACACATATAACAGATTTTCTTGTACATATATGATTATTTAACCTCTGAAAAGTAATCACGAAAGGCAGCAATTTCTTTTAGGGATGTTTTAGTGACATCTGGTGTATGTAACAAAATTAGTGGTACCTGTAAAATATTACAGCACCCTGAGATTTGAAAATTCCAATTAAATGAAATAATTTGTTCTTCAGTGTACATTTTTTACAACACTGTAATGTAACTAACTTCCTTCATAAAACCAGATTTTAAAAAAATCTATAAATTTGCGTATGGGGCCAAGGAGTTGCAATGAGTTAAAAAGTTGAAATATGTACAATGAATCACTTATACAATAAGTGTATTTGTACAATCTAGAATTAAAGTGAATTTTTACTTATATTATACATGTGTCTATATGTGCCGTGGTAACCGTATATGATTATGATCCTGAACTCGAGGCCGCATTTCCGGATTTCGAACCCCCCCGTAAAGGGGCTGATCCCCGTTAAATCTGTCGAAGCTTAAAGTCCTCCCTTATATACAAGTATATATATATATATATGATTGTTATTTTCGAGAAAGGGCGCCAGCTCAGTATCATCATTTTTCCTATGTTCAAACTTTTGAGATCCGTTGCTCAAAGTCCTAGTGTTGGTATTTAGGACGACGTTCAAAAACACTCATTATACTTGAGTATATGTTACCGTTAAAGAGTTTAATTCAGTTATTTCATTGAATAACTAGGTATTCTATGAAGTAACTAAGAATAGACCGTGTTAAAATGAAAAATAAACAATTTCAAATATATTTTATAAATTAATTGATCATAAATAGCTAAAATCTCCCGAAAAATACATTTGATCTCTTTACTGATGAATAATTGATAAATAATAAGGGAAAGCAGATGCTATAATTTATTCTTGCTCATATTGGTAACATTAGTTAAACAGAAAGGAGAAAAAAGAATATTTGCAAAAAAATATTATATTTAAATAATATCAACAAAAATACACGCTGGGAGGAAAAACTGTTGATTCATAAAAAGTATTTTGTAAACTTTTTTAAACAAAAATGTTAGAGAATATAAATTTAAATTTTATGAGATACCTTTATTTTACTTTTCATTCTTTATTAGAGCAAGGATTGCTGCGATGACACTTTGGATTGGACTGCTTATTATTTCTGAAACAAGCACACTTTTTGCTATTACACATTTTTTCTTCTTACACAAGCACTTTTTAAATTCTTGTTCAGTACCTCAACTTTGAGCTATTGCAACAGATCAAAGCGTTGTGTCATTATTTGGAACTTTTTCAATGGAAATTAATTCTCGCTGACATAAACTGAACTGATATCTAGAGTACAATTGCTTTATTCGGCCATCTCTAGTTCCTAATGAGAAAAATCCTTCCTAGAGCAGCTAGAATCAGTTCAAAGAAATTTCGAGTGCCATATTTCATACTTTAACTCTCAAGGAATCATTATTCTTTAGAATATCTAGTTAAATCGTAGAATTCAATAATTTTATGTACTTTAATTGAATTTTCTAGTTATTTCATGAAATACCTAGTTATTCTATGAAATGATGGATTTCACACAAAAAAGGAAACATATATAATTTTTAGCAATCAAAAAAGAATTTTTTTTAAAATTATCAGAGACAGAATGCATATATAATTCATAAAGTAGCACTTCTATTGTTATTACGATATTATTATGGAAGCTAAAATTATTGAAAAATATATCAGTTTCATATAAAAAAAATACTCTAAATATATTCCCCTTGGTTATTAAATTTCAATCAAAACATTCGGCTTCAAAGAATTCGACTTCAGAATAAATCAAAAACTTAGAATAGTGTTGAAGCAAAAGTACCTAAAGAAAGGAATAAGTAATTTTATTTTGCACATTTCGAGTAAAATTTTGATATATGGTTTTTATAAAATGATTACAAATATAAGAACATTTTGAAAATATTTCATTCCTCATTCCTATATAGTTTAAAATATGTTCGCGCATTAAGAAAATGTAACATTATTCAGTGATTTAAATATTTTTTGTGAAACCGACAATTATTGTATCATTAGGCATTCATCACAAGCCATGAAAAAATACGAATGTTTACTTACTGTATTGCTAATATTTGATACTAAATGTTAACTTCTCAAATTACTATTTAATTCTATTGATTAGATTAAAAATATATAAGCATTTTGAAAAGTTCTGAAATATTTACACCAGTTAATAGAGCAAAATAAAAATCCATGGAGAGTATGTAATAAATAGATAATGGGTCCGAAAAAAAACATACGACATGCAAGGTAATAGATTCGTGGATGTTGAACTAAAAAGAAAGTGGTTAAGCCAGTGCTTCTCAAACTTTCAATATCTGTGACCCAATTTTCAATCATAATTTTCATCGCCCCCCCCCTCTCTTCCATAGAGTAACAATATATTGAATTCAATAATATAATGTACTTTAACGCTACGGCTACAACACGATTTATTTGTAAACCTTACAATTTATCAAGATCATTAAATTTTGTGTATAATTTTATAAATTACGAACCCATAGGATCGCTGATAATTATTGGTATCAGGGATGTTAATTTTGTCTCGAGAGCTGAAAATACAAACAATTTTTGATTAGATATAACTCTTTGAAGTCAAAATTAAATAATTCGATTATTTTATATGTTATTTAAAAAGAAATGAGGGTTCAAAAAGTAAAATGTTTAAAATATAGTCATAATTTTAAAAATTATAAGCATATGGAAATAAGAAACACTTTTGTTAGAAATATTAAGTAATTTTACTTTGATGTTGTCTAAAATAGTAGTTTTTAATGTATAAAACTTTATAGAATTGTAAAGTGTAAAATACTCTTTAAACCCTATTTAATTCTAATATTAAGTATATTTTTATTTCAAACATTTGAAAATTATTAAAATTTTAAATAAATGTTTTAAATATATGTTGTATACGCTCAGGCGACACCAGCGCCACTCTCGGTAAACCCCCGGATGTAAGCGGGAGAAGGAGTAGACTTACTCTCCCCAGCAGCGCGCGCCTAGTCAGGTTTAACAACCTGTAGATGTCATTAAATATCCTAAACTAACGTCTCTCTTCATTCAACATACCCTAGACACACCCTCTCTGTACATGAGGGCTCGACCTCGCAACCTTAATGGTTTTGAACCCGTGTAAAATCAAAAGTCGCCCAAAAAAACGGCACCATCGAAATCGCCCAACACAATGGCGAAGCGTGATCAGCAAATTCCTCCGACGCCTACTAAGAGCCAATCCTCCGCTCAAGACCAATACTACCGCTTCTTCGCCAAGCCAAACCAAAGCTTGAGACTCAACCAAAAAGTCCTTCGGCACGTCCAAGTGGTCCAGTGAAACAAAAAGCCAATTCCCCGCCTATTCATGCATCAAGAGGTAAACTCCATCTGCTTCGAACTACAGTCACGCCGTGAAATCGTCAATCAGGTAGGTCAAACCTTTTTACTCAGCATTACGAATACAAGAAAGAATCTAATAACCGCCGCTAAAGAACTAGGTTACTGTCCCAGAAAATGCACGCTTGGAATTAAAAGCACTACGACAAACTGACCCTTTCAAAAACGAACCTGAATCGTAAGGATATGCTTAATTACTCGTCGAGGAACGAAAGAGTCAGAACTAAAAAAAAAAAAAAAAAAAGCAGAACTAGAAAAAAACAAGCAGAATCAGAAAAAAAACAAGCAGAACTAGTGAAAAAGAAGCCGAGCAAACGGCCCAAAAAATCATTCAACTTGAAAAAGAAATTGAACTCGCGAAAATAAACTCCGCTATAAATTCTAATAATTCAAACAATACTACTGCAACATTCGAAACACCGTCAACTAACCTTTTAGAAAGTCTCATTAAATCCGTTAAGACCCTTAGTATGCCAGTTCCTTCTAAACCTGAAAATTATAATTTATTTTTTCATTCACTTGAACGTGCGTTTACAACCAAAAATGTTCCACAGGAATTAAAATCAGAGATCTTAATTAATATTCTCGGTGAAAAAGCTAACAGTATTTTACTTTATATCCCCGAAAACGAACTTCAAGATTACGAGAAAGTTAAACACATTATTTTACGAGAATTCCAACCAACCCCACAAGAATGCTTAATTAATTTCCGTAGGGCCCAACGATTGCCAAACGAATCGCACGTACAGTTTTCGTCACGATTAACAAGTTCTTTTGAATATTATTGTAAACTTCGAAATGCGAATGATTTTAAAACTTTGTGTGAGTTAATGATAGCCGACAAATTATTTTCCACCCTCGATCGAGAAACGCAACAACATATCGCGATACGCCAAAACGAATCTTGGTTTAAGCCTACTAAATTGGCTAGGGAATGCGATGTTTTCTTCGTAGCAAAGCGAAAGTCGTATTCCGACAAACACAGTACCGTCAACCGCCGTATGACAGCAAAAAACAAAAATAAACTCGTCTCAGGGCTTTAATCGCTACAACTCTCGTGATAAAAATTTCACAAATTATTCACCAAACACTTCAACAAATAATCCGCGTGGTGGTTCTCACAGAAACGAAACTCATTTCAATTCTAGACCTAATTCAAATCACGGTCCTGTTTGTAAAGTCGAAGGTAAAATGTTTAATGAATCCTTACATGAATTGCAATACGAAAATATTTTTGTTAATGATAAAATCGTGAAAACTTTAATCGATTCGGAGCGAATATTGTGTGTGTGAAATCTTCCCTCATTCCACCCGAAACAAAATCTTTAGAAACTGTTCAATTAACATGTGCTTTCGGAAATAAAATTCAAGCTGAACTTACTAAAATTAAATTAGCTCTTCCAAGTTTTCGTGAAAACCCGATAATAGTAACTGCAGCTGTCTGTAATAAATTGTTTGTGATTTAATAGTTCCGCCTAATATTTTTGATGACTTAAATAAAGCAGAAAAAGAAAATGCACGGATTTCAGAAAAAAATCCTACTTCCTCTCATTCTAAGAACATTCTTTCCATAAAATAAAAATGATAGACAAAATAATTTCGCTAGCCCAAATATGTCGAGCTTGCATTCTTTTGCACCGCAAACTATCCCAAATCATTCCGGCGAAGGTTCAAGGCCAAATGGCTCAATCTTTTCCAAAGATTCACAGTGCGAGTAATGTAAAACACCAATGAATAAAAATGAATCGTTAAACTCTCCAAAACAGAAATTATAGAAAAGAAAATAAGAAATATAAACTGACGTCACAGCCCAGATCCGATCAAACATGTTATATAACTGACTTTCAGCGCGAAGCTAACGTAAACAAATCTTTTTCTGAATTTAAAATTAGCGATTGTAATTCTTTACCAGTTAATAATAAAAACGAATCGCTCTCTTTGATTTTTCAAAATGAATTGTTATTTATCAAATTTAAATGTAATTTATCCTCCAGTAGATTTATCGCATATTTTGAACGTTGATACGCGTCGCGAAGTGAAAACCTTATCCAATCTTACAAACCAAATAAAATTAAAGATACAAACTACAGATGCAAATTATCCTTTCTGATGACACACCCATCGCGTTACGTCCTAAAAGATTAAGTCAAGCGGAAAAAAATATCGTCGAAAACCAAATTGAGCAATGGCTGTCTGATGGAATAATTTCCCCAAGTTCATCTAATTTTGCCGCACCTTTAGTTCTTGTCAGAAAAAAGACCAGTCAACTAGACTCTGTGTTGATTTTCGTGCTCTTAATTCTAAAACAATTAAACAAGATTTCCACTA
>BMAO01011404.1:0-17748 GCA_019973975.1 Trichonephila clavata | reverse complement strand
TTCAATTTTATTTTATAATACCGTCGATATTGTAGCTAAATACATATATTTAAAAAGTGCGTTTCCAAATTATAAATATGATCTTAAATATTAGGTTAAATTCCTTACTAATGATTTTTAATATGCAAATTAAGAATTCCGCATTTAAATTTTAAAATAGACCGAATTTTTTTTTTTTTTTTTTTTTTTAATTTTGTCATGTTGAATAAATTACAGTATCAGAAATATTTCTGATTATTCGCTCAAGAATTTGACCTATTTTTTTTTCCATTTTTTTTTTTAAATATTAGCTTGTTTTATAAGAAAGAAATGTATTTCTGAAATGTTTTATTATTATTATTAGTGCTTTCGAATTGTGCTGTTAGTATTATTACTCTTTCTTATGTTTATTTGTCTTCTACAATACAATAAGACCTCGACTTCCTTGAATTCGGAGTTACGCGATTTTCAAATCTCGTCGATTCTTTCTCCCCCTTCCATCACTGAAATTTAAGCAGAATCAGTGCATGAGCCTGATGAAATTGATAATTTGATTGAAGAAGATGTCAATCTTGCCAGGAAAATAAATTTAGAAGTGGATAGTGATGACGTTCAAGAACTGCTGGATTCCCACAATCATGAGCTCATAGAAATGCATGAACAAGAGTAACACATTGAAGAACTTGAGTCTATAGATCCAGTTCAATCAGAAAATAGAATGAAGATTGGTAATTTGACACACAAAAGGCTTCAGTTTCAGTAGCTCACACAAAAATTTTCAGGGGGGGGGGGCATGGTCAAAAGTCCCTCAACTGGTATCATACCTCAAGATTACACCAATTGATTCTCCTAATTTTGTCGATTTTGTTTACAAAAAAACAATAAAAAAATAAGTTATTGAATTAAAAATTAGCATTAATTTATAAAATAAATTGTAATTACAAGTACTTATTAAATTTTACGTTATATATATAGATATATATATAGAATTATCATCATTGAAAAAAACTCAAGGGCTTTGGGGGGTGTCCGGACCCCTAGGACACCCCCTTTTGGGCGCTACTGTTCAGTTTAATTGAAGAAGGGTTACAGATTTTAGAAAATACATACTCGAACGAAGAGATATTATTTCAACAAAACAAGAAATATATCTATATATTAGCATGCTACGAGGAAATTTTGTTGGTGAAAAAAATTCTTTGAGCCGGCAGTCTATTTGCTAGAATTTATTAAACCTTCTACATCAAAATAACTCTGGTTTGAGATTATGTATTTGTGTTATCTAAGAATGTATTAAACATATTTTTTTTTCTAAATTGTTTTTTTTTTCCGCCTCCGGTCCCAATTAAAAATAATTTATATGTATTATATGCGAAATTATACCCCGACTTACGCGATCGATTACGGTTATCACTCAGTCCCCCCCCTCTATCGCTTAAGTTTGGGGTATTACTGTAATTTAAACAAATGACGTACCAGGAAATTATTTTTACTATCACATATATGAAATAAAATTATTTCAGATATAAAAGTTTAATAATTTTAGGTTAATAATAACTCTTGATAATTTTTTTAAAGATACGAATTTGAATATGAGGATTCATCTTGGAGAGCAAATGATTCAAATTTTAAATGTTCCGGTACATTTGAGATAAGTTTATAGTATAATAATATAATATATAAAAAAAAATATAATATATAGAAGAAACACTCGAAGTCAGTGGCGCACACAAAGGGGGTGTCATGGGGTCCGGACACCCCCAAAAGCCCTTGAGTTTTTGTTTCGATTGATGATAATCTATATATATAACGTAAAATTTAAGTACTTGGAATTAACAATTTTTTTATTAATTAATGCTAATTATTAATTGAAAATTTTATTTTTTACTGTTTTGTGTTAACAAAATTGATAAAATCAGAAGAATCAATTGGTGTTCTCTTGAGTATGATATGAGTTGGGGGACTTTCGACCATAGACTCCCTTGAAAATATTTTGTGGGCGCGCTACTGCTCGAAGTACAGACAAAATGGAAACCAATAGCTCTAAATTATTTTTAGTGAATTCGATGTACAATCACAAATTTTCATTTGTCATATATTTTTAAAAATTAAATATTATTTTCAAAAATTATTACCATCTGACTATTTGAAATACATCATTGGCTTGAATTATTTACTAGTGTGAGAATCTAAAATAGTCAGAAACAATTCTTTAGCAGCTTGTTTCGTTTGTAGGCGAATCCAATAAATATTAGAAAGTCTTACTTCAAAAGATTTACTTACTCCTTCTGAAAAAGCGATGTTTCCTCAACAAATCCTCAAAATAACGGATCTTAAATAACACTTCTTCCCAACGCTTCCCATATCAAATATTTAAAAACTTCGCCGCAAACAAACCACTATATAAATCTTATTCACTTTGAAATTTAGACGCAGACTCTTGGCAGGGCTACACTTGGGTCATTTCTTTAAGAAATAATTAGACCCCAAAATAAGAGGGGGGGGCAAGATCTATAGCACCCCCGCAAATAGAACTCCAAACAACCCAAAAGATCATTGGAGCATTTAAAAATAATGACTTTAAGCTCACAACAAAGTATACCCCCTGCTTTTCCCAGTGTGAAATGTGACGCATGCCATTTTCTATGCTGTGCCGTCCAAAATACACACGGTTGACTTCCCTCGTAATTTTTACCGGGGAAACTTCACTAGCGGCTGCCGCATCTATTAGAGGTAAGTCGGGGCATCCGTAAAGCTGTCGTGGCGTCGATCCGAGCTACTGTAGCTTCGTACTGCGTTGACAGGTATATGTCCTACATTACACGTACGGTAGTCCTTAAGATCGTTATAGTCGCAGGTACCGAGTTGTTTGTGGGGGAGGGGGTTTTGGAGGGAGGAGGGAAGAAAAGGGAAGTATTTTTAAAAGCCTTATCTAGATTGGCGTCTTATTTCTGAAAGAAATGCCGGTGTCCTTGTGTTTAGCAACTGTGTTACGTTTTTCTTATCAATTAATATTGAGAAGAAAAACGTTCAGAAAATTTAACTACTTCGCGTAAATAAAGATTTAATATTCCATATTTAAGAATGAATAGTATCCAATTTTTTTGGTTTTCGTTGCCATTAAAAATCAATAAATGGTTGTGTTTTTAATGGGAAAAATTAATCGATATATTGTCACGAAAACGAATTTCATTGCTATTTGTTTTTCCAAGTCTAATTATCTTTTTTTAAATAATTAAAATTAGCGAATATCTTTAAGAATATTTTGATCTTTATTTTCAATGGATATACCGTATAGTATAGCGCATACTTTTAACTCCAAAAAATAAAATCTAAATTTACGGCTGCGCCTTATATGCCGGGTATAAGAATGATAGCTTTGAAAATAAACAATAATAGACTTTCACATACGTCGAAATACTGATTATTTAATAGAAATGATCAACCTTATTAACTTAAGGGCTGAAGCCCAATATAAGCATACTATTTTTCAAAAGCCTGGGATAACACCTCGAATAAGTGACTTCAAAACACATGAGCATTGCACAAGTACATATCAAGTTTCTTCATAAAAAAAAAAAATGGAGTGCGCGTTATACGGCAAATATACATAAAAATTTAAAAATGCAGTTCAAAAGTATAGGTGTGTTTTATATTTCGCGATACAATATGTACATATATATAATTTTAACACGTAATTTATGTGTTAATTTGAGTACTTCCCCCTCTTTTGTGTGTGTATATATGATCTATTTGCTCTTAACATTCCTAATTTTATAGATTAAAAATCATTAAAACATTTTTTAGAAATATCATATTTGAGGATTTGTGAATGATAGTTATTAATATCTAACAAAAAGAAAATGAAGTACATATACTTCCAATGAAAGAAAGTTCTACGTATTGCATGAAAAAAATTTTGATAACATTCAATAATCATGTATTCATTTTTTTTATCTCTGTTTGTTTAATGTTTATATTAATTTTCATTGAAGTTGCTTTTAAGTAAATAATTTATCGTCAAATCAATTAATTATTCTTGTCAGAAATGAGTTTTATTTGTATGTAATCCATGTATCAATCAGTTTTAATCAATTTATTGATTATCGGTGTTGAATGAAAAGTTGATCAGTCGCGCGTACACAATGTACGATGTTCTTTTAAACTGTAGTGACATAAACTCGCAAGTATTTATTTTTCTTATTTTTCTTGTACTGTTTTAATTCGTTGATGATTTCGTTGAGTTTCTTTATTGTTCTCTATACATTTTTTTCTCGGTTAAGATTTTAATGAACTCTTCGAAATCAAACAATTTTATAATAATTTTTCCACTGCTAAATTTTACTCATAAAAATATATTATCCATGTATTTTTTAATCTTCAGTAAAATCATGTATTAAATCAAGAGTTTTTTTTTTTCTTTTCAAAATTACTTTTTCGTTTACTTTACGCATTAATCTGACACAAAAATATCTAAATATTCAACTACAAAATAATTTGTAAAATTCTTTTTAATTTTCTTCAATTTTGATGCAGCATTTCCTTATTAATAAAATGGCATAAAAATGCATTACCAATCTAAAATTTCCATAATTGCCAATAATTCATAAAAAATACGTTAAAAAAAAGGAAAAAATTTCTCAAAAAAATAAATAGGTTAAAATTACTATTAAAAATGAATTCCTAATATATGAATAGCTCAGAATTGTTTTAATGCATAAAGTTTGTGTATAAAATGTTTCTGTAAATGTAAAATATTAAAAGAAAAAAAATATTATTTTTATGCAAGTTTGACTTTGATAATTTTCAGTCGGGTATATATGGATCGTGGAGCGATCGATCCCAGTCCCATGTCGAGAAAAGTTTGTTTTTGAACCTGAGTCAGTGGGTTCTTACTTATTTATATACAAGTTCAAACATATTTGAATATAATAAAGAATCCGAACGATATTAATTTTGTCAAAAATTTTGAAAACTTGTAATTCATTTTGATGTATATCTTTTTTAAATAATTTAGAGTAAGGCTCTTCAACCTTTAACGCTAGAAATAAGGTTGAAGAGCCTTACTTATTAGAGCCGAAGTAAGCATTGTAAGTTTATTGATTTGGCAAAAATTAATAAACTTACATGAGCTGATGAATTCAGTGATACGCTGGCCACATGACTGTCAAAAAAATATTGTAGTCAGGAATTTTATTTAAAAAAAAAAGAGGTTTGTGAAGTCGAATTAAAATACTTTGCAAACCTGTTACAGATAAGAATCCACCTTTTCCCCCAAAAAATTTCTGAGATTTTATGCGTAGTGAGATTTTGTTTTTATTTGAAATTATTTAAAGTACTGTGAAATTTTTGAAAAATTCTTCTTTTTCAGAAATGTTTATTTTAAATGTACAGCAAAAAATCAGTGAAATAGTTTAAATATCAAGAATAACAGGAAAAAAAATGGCTTTTTTTACGACAAAAAGCAGACAAGGCAATTTTTTTAAATGTCTGAAATTCAAATGATGGGCCTCTAAAATGAATTCAGCGAGCCATTTGTGGCCCACGGACCTTGGGTTGAAGACCAATCTTTAGAGTAAAAGTGTTCTCTTGTTAAAAAAGAAAAAAGAGAACCTATAATTAGCAAATTTTTATTTTAAAATCATTCGTTGTGATTAATGTAATAAATATGATGTAATTTATCTTTATATTTTTCAATTAAATACTAGTTGCTGAGGCCTTTACGGTTTTAGTATTGTTAAATTTCGCATATATTTAAAATTAAATCTTATTTTTTGAATAATTGTTGGATTTTAGAATTAATTAATTACTTGCAAATAAATTACGGCACCAATTTTTTTTTTTATAGTTTACATAAAATTTACACTTATTTTTTTAAGAATTTAGTTTTGATTCTTAAAATAATAAAAAGTCCAATTCATTGCTAAAGCATTTATTTGAAAATAAAATACATTTTTTTCTTATTTCATTGGTAATGATTTTAAATGACATAATTTTAAGTGTAGGATTAATTATTAAATTAATTTGATTTCTCTATTTTTCTCTTTATGAACAATTTGAGAAAATGTGGCGAATAAACCATATTTCGAAATCTAAAAATGAATGCGACTTCAGATACTCGAGCAAAATATTTTTGCTAAAAGAATTATTTGTTGAAATATTCATTAGATTCGCGAACTACATAGAGGGTAGGTTATGAATTCGAGTTTTGAGAGATTCTTTTGAAGATCACTGAATAGATTTTTTGAAGATGTTGATGAAAGTTTGAAAAGTAATGTATCATTTGACACACATCGTGCTTATCCTTTGATTGAAATTTAAAATTACCGAGATCCTTCATTAATGATTTTTGATTGAAAATTACCAAGATCCTTCATTAATAATTAGTGATTAAAAATTTCCAAGATCCTTCATTAAATTAAATAAATTATAATTGTGTTAAAAATTTCCAAGGTCCTTCATTAATAATTAGTGATTGATAATTACCAAGATCCTTTATTAATAGTTTGAAATCAGAATTACCTATATCCTTCATTAATAGTTCGAAATTTAAAATTGCCAAAATCATTCATTAAAAGTTCAAGATTCAAATTACCAAGATACTTCATTAATATTTCGAGATTCAAAATTACTAAGATACTTTGCCGGTATATCTGCATTGCTACGTTAGGATGACGATAATCAGGTAAAGAAATTAAAATTTAAAATATGTATTTTTTGTCAAAATTACATATTGATAATTACCAAGATCTTTTATTAATAGTTTGAAATTCAGAATTACCTATATCCTTCATTAATAGTTCGAAATTTAAAATTGCCAAAATCATTCATTAAAAGTTCAAGATTCAAAATTACCAAGATACTTCATTAATATTTCGAGATTCAAAATTACTAAGATACTTTGCCGGTATATCTGCATTGCTACGTTAGGATGACGATAATCAGGTAAAGAAATTAAAATTTAAAATATGTATTTTTTGTCAAATTATATATACAAAAATATGTTATTTGGGAAATCACCCTTCATTTTGGAAAAATTATGGCGAGTTCTTTTATTATATACAATCTTCCTGCTTGTTTGACCGAAAGATATAATAAATATTCATGCGAAAATTGAATTCTGAGAAGTGTTTGATTTCCTTCCAACTTTTTTCATTTTGTTATTTTTTCCAAACACTCAAAATTTTCCGGTTTATTTTACAACTATAATAACTGTTTACGCTATGATTGTTGAAAATAGCACCCGAAACTGTATAAAAAACTCCGATAGAAATTATAACAAGATACTTGCTATGTAACTTCCGAAAAATTGTGTTTTTTTGTATTTAAAGAGTTTTATGAGAAATGTTGAAAGTATAAGTGTTGGTAAAATATGAAGGGCGTTCGCTTTTATTGATTCAATATTTGAATTCAGAAAATCGAGAAAGTGTTGTTTAGAACAATGGAATATTTTTATATGGTAGATATTAAATATTTATATTTATACATCGAACTTTTCTTTGTATACTATAAAAAAGACATTGTAAATTGTAAAGTAGGAACAGTCCAGTCTTTTTTTAAGACTCTTACAATATGACCAATATTGTGTGTGTTTCTTTATATTATAAAATATTCGCTATTTTTTTTGTAATAAAATCGTTATTTCATGTGATTAATTATTATCACCTGTAGGTAGGGAAGTACAAGTTGTTATATGTTGTTGGAGAAATTTAATTTTGCAGTTGTATAAAAATAGCAGAAATTCGTTTAAAAAAACTTTTAACAAGGATTAAATAAGTAATGCAGCATTTTAAAAAAATTCTAAGAATAATTTTTCAAATATTAATCAGCATCTATTTTGTCCCTTTAAAGTACAATAATTTGTAGTGCATTGATAACAGAGGGGAGTAAAAAACAAAACGCACTTTAAAGGTAACAATATATGCACACCTGAAAATTAGAAAGTTTAAATTGTACATTCTAATTATTATTATCTGTTTAACTCTTTTTAAAAAAAGTCGGAGTTAGAACCAGAAATTTATATTGGTAAAACCTGTTTTAATAAATAAGGATTCTAAAAATCTTTTTTTAATAATTATTTATGATTTAATAATTATGTTGATTAAGTTAATTTAATCGTGAAAATTGCATTAATTTTCTGTAGTATAATTTATTATATAATATTCAATACACATTTTACTTTTAAATCGCAGGTATTTAATATTTTGTTGAAAAATTTTTTTTCCCATTGCCTCTATAGAAAGAAAAATACGATAAAAAGCTATAAGTTGTATATCACATTTATAGAACATAATTTATCTGCGTTTTTTTTTTATTTTTGTTGCACTAACACAGCATTAGTTAAAATTCTTGAATTTTATGTGTACAATATTCTCATTATTATTTTTAAAAAAACTACAAGAAAATTACAATAAAAAATATAAGTTTCAGAACTTCTTGTATGTCTTAAGATATTTTTTAAGGAAACAAGAAACAAATTTTCGTTTTAAATAAAATATATAATGATGTATAAGATCTATTGTATCGCATATTTGTTGTGATTATAATAACAGAATTCAGTGAATCGATATTTAACATATCTTTTTAATTTTGAATTGAAAGAATATTTTCATTTAATGTTATGTATTTATGATGCATGTATGAGTAGATTCAGAATCAATAATTTATAGATTGTAAATTGTATTGTTGTAGAAAAGGGGTGAGCAAATAGTGACCCGCGGGCCACATGCGGCCCGCAAAGAGTTTTTTTTTATCCCCCGCCTAGACAGTCAGAAAATGTTCTCCGCATTTGGTCGAAATATATTTGTAAAAGTAAATATATGTGAAGTTGTGGCTGGCATTAACTTGCAGGTTGTGATGAGAGTTTCAATAAACACACAATTTCACGGTTGCGTGGCTACAGCGGACGTGATTAGAGCGGACACATAACATTGCGTGATCTGAACGGACACTTTGAAACTCATCGTGGTTAGAGCGGACACATCCCCCCCCCCTTCCCATCTTAGAACAGATTCGATTATCGGACTACAAGGTTAAATGCATTTTTGCCAATCAAATTTAGTTATTTATATTAAATTGTTAAGATATATTGCAAATAAATTTTAAACATAAAATCATATGTAAAATTGAATGAAAGAGAATTGAAAACATCCTAAAAGAATTCGAAACATCAAACAATTTAGAAAAATGTATAAAATCTTCAAGTTTTGTAACTACGTTGGACTAAATCTAATGGTAAATGATATTTATGCCTTTTTAATAAAGGTTAGTTAGTATTTATTTACTTGTATTTATTTTTCTTTTATTTATTTGTATCTTGTATTTTACTTCTAGTATTTATTTTTACTTACATTAATGAAACTAATTAATTTTATGGCAATTGCACCTGTTCTAATATTTATTTGATTCTAAAATACAGTTTTCCATAAAATTCCTGAACTTCGTTTATACCTTTCATTATATTGTTACTTTCTATTTTATTTTAAATATTTCTCTGAAAGTTTTTATTTTTATCACATTTTGCCATGTTTAAAATGCATTCGCACTATAATAACTTAACAATTTAATATAAATAATTAAACTTGATTGGCAAAAATGTATTTATCCTTGTAGTTCGGTAATCGAATCTGTTATAAGATGGGGGGGGGGGGGGGATGTGTCCGCTCTAACCATAATGAGTTTCAAAGTTTCTGCTCAGACCACGAAATGTTATGTGTTCGCCCCCCCCCCCCACTGTAGAATGGTCATATTTTTAATGAAGGATTAGGAATTTTTGGAAATATTGAAGTAAAGAAATAATTATCTTTAATTATTAATATCTGAAAAATTTTAAATTGATATTTTTTAAAGAATCATCCGGTCATTGGTCTTATTGAGTATTTTCACTTTTAAATAAAATATTTTTAAATCGTTGAAATAAAAAAAATTACAATTTAAAATATTTAAAAACCAGACACGCTATATATATATAAATATTAGGAACCACAGATTATGAAAAGTCGTTTACATCCAAGTCTTTTCGAAGAAATGCGAAGGAGGTCATTGCACGCGACAGATCAAAATTTGAAGCATGATGCCACCATGTTTATTTTAATATTTTTCAATCCGAAAAATATCGATTACAAAGACTGAGCAGAAAAGAATTTATTTATCTTTCTCGTGTGAAATGGTATCAGTCATCATGTCGCGAATTTCTTTTTACCCCCCCTTTTTTTTTAGGTTTTTACTTTCTGCTTTGGTTTGTCTGTTTATGAGGTAGTTTGTTTTGTCTACTTTTCTCTCGCTTTCTGAAATTCTTTTTCTAAGTCATTGCTTTCGTTTTGTGCGACTCCCTGAAATTTTCCTTTTCCGTGTTTGATGCTTTCCCCTCCCCCTTTTTTTTCCATTTCCCCTAAATTTTGTAGAGAATGCACATAAAAAGTTCTTTTTTTTTTTCTTTCTAAACTAGTATTTAAGAAAAAGGCTTTGTTCTCGAGAAAGGTTTGAGGTGTTTTTCCGTTTATTGTCCTGCTCGTTTCCATTTTTTTGTTGTTGTTTTTTTTTTTGAAAAACTATAAGAACAATGGACTTGTTTGAACGTCTTTGTCGTTTAAACAATACTGAATATTTTTAATACGTATTCACGGGAACGTTCTCAATTTTTTTTAACATCAAAATGACATTTGGAGATAGATGCATTTTAAATGTCTTTATTTTAAGCTAGTGTTATGAACATTCACTTCTACGCGCTATATTCAAAAGGTTTTTACATACCCATTTGGATATTTATAAATGTTATTTCCTGATTACAATCGGAATAATTTATAAATAAGAACAATTTTGACATTTTCATGCATTGTCATCCATTTTTGAGCTATGGTCCACATTTCAAGTCTCTAACTCATCGGGAAGTTAGTTTAAAATCAATTACAAAATTCCATCCGGTCAGACATACAAAAAAGCGAGTTAATAAAAACATGTAATAATAAAATAACATATCTCTCGGTTCATAGACGCTCAAATATTGATATACTATATGTATTGATAATATACACACAGTACAAAAAAAATGCAAAAATTTAAAATTAATATCATAAGCAAATGCTACAGAAGTTTCGTCTAATTCGAGCTGCATGACTCGGAACTTACCTCGGATTACAAAAAATACAAAGCAAAATTTAAATAAATCAAAATTTATCTGAAATAATGTTTGTATTGTATCGTGAATGAACTATAACCATTGTGTAATATAGAAGAAACTAAAATTATACAAAAAGATTACTTACAGTATAACACAATAGTAAAAATCTTCACAGAGTTCCCTCTATAAAAATTAACAGTTTTTAATTATTTTTTTCCCTTGGAGTTATTGGAAATTCTATCAAGTCTCTGCATTATCAAATAGTAATAAATAATAGTGTACTTTATTAATTATTATATAGAATCGATCTTTTTACTATCGGCACTGCTTTTAATTTAATTTAACAAAGGGATCCTGCAATGAAATTTATTTTACCTTCAGAAATCCCTGAAGATCATTGTTTGGGAGTGACGCAAAAAATCATTCTTTGTTCTTGACTTACTTTTAAAATGACAAAATCCTTGCGAAATATTTATTCCATTGTGACAAAGTGACTAAATTTAAAATGAAATATCGAAACCCAATGTCAGAATGCGATTTGTGTTCTAGATTTTATTACGTGTTTCGGTACTACGTATTATCGCAACAATCGCCAAAGTTCAAGATTACTCGCCAAATTGGCATCCATAATTTCGCATGTGTCGTATGTGCTAAATTGGCAATCATGTGATTCGTTTCATGTAATGTCGCCAATTGGTTGCGATAATACGTAAGTATACCCGTGTTTGCTATTACAATAAGCAAATATTTCGAAGCATTTTGAATTTAATTTTCAATAATTAAATTAATAAAAATTAAAACAAGTGTTCAAAGTTATACATCGCTTCTTTATGTATGTAATACATGCTTAAAAGTACATCTTATATATATATATATTTACGTATTATTTTATTTCGTTCATTTTTGTCAAAAATAAAAGGTATATTTCTGATATTACGATTTTCAGTCATGAGAAGCTCTTTTCAGAATTTTCGTGAAGAAAATATTTCATGAGTTGTAAAACTTTATAAAAGACCAATTTTAATTATGTTTTATAGAAATAATTTTACAAATTGTGATTTGCGCACTTTCAATCTTCTGTAATAATAATTAGAAAGAGTACTATGGAACAGTTAGTAGCAATAATTAAGTTTAAAAATGCTTCGGTGTTTTTTCAGGGTTTAAAAAGATTATTTTGCTTGTAATTTTTATAAATTTATAATATTTTTATTGTTGTGTTAGAATTTGTGTATTTTTCAAATCTTAATAGTAATTAAAAATTTAAAACTATATATACGTAGGTTACTGGAACATTTCGTTGTTAAATAGAATCTCAACACAAGAAAATTATCGAATTCAGATGTATAAAATTTATTGTATACTTTCATGTTTTGGGGAAAAAATTGGTCAAAAGAAATAGTGTAAATAATTTATATCTGGATGTGTAATACGTTAATATTACTTTCTGTTATATTTATTTTATAATAAAATTGTAGTATTCGCAAGCAACGCCGTTCCTTATATTATAGTGGCGATTCAATGGAAACATAGCGAAATGTTAGTGAAAGAGCAAGTTGGCACATCTTTGACGACCACGTTAGAAGCTTGGCGATTGATTGAACGATGCAGAAGTTGCTTTGCTGTAGCGCCATTTGGTGGGGAGCTGCAACAAAAATGATAGCACAAAAACCTTCTCCACAAAAAATACTTATACATACTAATTTTCATAGTAATTTGTTGAACGGTGTTGGAGTGAAGCGAGGTCCAAGCATCCATTTTTTTTATAGATTTCATTTCAAATTTGATACATAGTTTTGCATTTAATATCACATGTATTTTTAATTCTAAATTTAGGAGATTTTTTTAAATATTATTTAAAATTTCTTTCTATACTACATTTTTTTAATATTTTTAATGTTATGAATGTAAAACCCTTTTCCAAAATTAAGAGTTCACAGTGCTAAACATGTGCTAAATTCCAATTTAAAAAAAAACAGTGGAAATTATGACTTGATCTAGAAAATGTTTCTGTTTCTTGTCAGTCATTAGGTTGCATACTTTCAAGTTGCATTCATGGCATTATTTTGTTTATCCAACTTCTGTTTTTTTTTCTTAAGAAGTCAAAATGAATAGAACGGAAGGCCTAAATGGGGCTTAACTCTATTTTTCAGAAAATTTTACTGATTGTTGCTTTTATTATTATTGAAATATTAATTTTATCCAATTCTTAATGCCAGAAAACTAATAACTTAGTTGTAGATTGTACAAAAATTTATGTATAGTCACTAACGCTTGCCAATAACCTCCAGGATTTGTTATCACTGTATTTTTTGGATCATACAAACTCTAACGCTCATTCGCTGTAGTTTTGGTTTCTAACAGATTGTAATTTGTTGACATATCATTTCTTATACTCTAATGCTTTGAATGCCTCAATAATATTCATAATTACTGAATGATTGAAAAATTATTGACACATAAATGTAAACCATAATAAATGATTGCATAACATAAATGCAATTCAGAATAATCATATTACATTGTCGATATAATTTATTATATCCTAAATTATGTGTTTGGGAAGAAATTTACTTTTTATTCTGAGGCGGAGTCACTTAAAAAAAATTCTGCATTATATGAAGATTAAAACAAAAACAAACAAAAAATGCAGATATTAGAAACAAAACTTTATTGTTTAGTTTTTTTCACTTTTAATCGAAAACTAAACAGAAAATAAACTTAAGATAATATCAATTTCACAATGCACCACAATTACGAAGAAAATTGTAAGATATGTGATTGCCACCGCAGATTTATCAAAATGTTTAATTTTAATTTCATTTTCATTGTTTATTTTGATACTTGAAATTTTCACCGGGCTGATAACCCTGATAAAAATTCGTTGCCAATTGCTTATCACAAACGAGTCCAATTTAGCGTCAGTATCAAAATTTTGTATAGAAGCTACTCAAGATTGAATCATGTGAATAATTAATTTGTCATGTCCATATAAATAACTCGATGTAAAAGCATCTATATAAAAAAGGAAAAGAAAAAAATTATTCAGTTATTCTTTGGCTGCAATAAGAAATATATTAATTTACATTGTTAAATGCTTCATGATACAATTAATTCTGCAAGTTTGTTTGGAGTTTGACGGAAAAAGATTGTTTTTAAACAAAGTAAACATTTCTGCATTTACTTGTGCTTTAATAGAAGAAAAATGACGATTTACTGTAACTTTTAATTTTGTTTAAATAGTTGTAATTTATATAATTAATATTTAAAAAAAGTTGCATGATTTGAAAGAGCTTGTAAAATTTGTAAAAAATAACCCTTCTTAAGTTTTGTCTTAAGATAGATACTATTTTAATAATTTTGTGTTGTACTACAATTGTATGCAACTGTAAAAATTAATGGATTTTTTGAAAGGTAAAATTAAACGTATTTTCTAAATCTGCATTTCATTTAATTTTCAATTATAGTTAATAAACTATTTTCCAAAGCAGTAAGTAAATTTAACTAATGTAAATGGAGAATTTTTAATTGGTTTTTTAATTTTATTGCATATATTGAGAAATTGATTTTTATTAGATTGTGAAATAACTATTTTGTGTAAATAATTTGAAATTAATCTTTAACGATTTAAAAAATTCTCTTTAATAAACACAAGTGTTCCTCATTTTATTTTCTTAGAATAAATTAAGCCCATACCTTAAAAAACTTCTTTTTAAAAACTATAAGTTGTATATTGAAATAAATATTTTTTAATTTACTAGAAATTTTCTTAGATTCATCATTATTAAAGGCTGTTCAGGTGCTATATGTTGTATGTTATATAAAGGCAGTTGAATATCTCCGAAAAACTCGCCGCATTGTACGTTGTTTATTGCATGTAAGCAAATAATGCCTTAATTATAATATCTTTTTTCTTTTGACACAGAAATTTTTCTTATTGTTTACTGAAAGGATTAGATGAAGTTAAAGAGATAACTTTTGTAATAAAATTTTTTTTTATCTGGTTCATCTGAGGTGTGTGTATACACGTATGCACAATTTATCTTCTGTGTAACATATCTGAATTAATGAGATATACGTTTTTCATAAAGGTGTCAAACATATATTTAATATTTTTATTTAACTCTAGCTTTTAATGCTATTAAAGCATAAAGTAGTAATTTTACTCTGTGAATTATAATTGCAATTTTTTTGTGTAATAATTCTATTTTCCTAGGTAGAATTTAATCTTTCGAACTTCATAGAAGTTTATTAAATACAAACACTCAGTAAGTTTTATCGTTAAAAAAAGAGAAGTATTTTAAAAACAATTATACGAATACATTTCAAAAAATAGTTTTTAATTCGCATCTTTTAATTATTAAGACATTACAAAAATATAGCTGAATATACACACGCACAGAAAGTTAAAGAAATATAATATGAAGATCTTACGTTATAAAACAAATTCAGAAGAAGAAAAAATAGATGTTGTTTTTCTTGTGTTTTGTTTACCCATAATATTCATCTTCCCCTTGTTCTAAAATTCTGCGGCTTGCTAAAATTAAAGGATGAAACAGAGGCATTAATTTTCATTTCGTTGATCCTTAGAAAATCTACGGTTGAAAAACTTTCCATCATAAGTAAGATAGAAACATTTTGAGATATAAGAGGCGGTATCGAGAAAAAACTCAAAGGAAACTCAAGTTAATCTATATAATTTTTATCCAAAACTTTTCGCGATAATTGCTTTGTTATTTATAAACACGATAATTCTATAATTGACCCTTTTCTAGACAATGTCCAGTATTATATAATTTTCTTGATGGTTGTTGCTTATAAATGAAATTTTTAAGAAGTTAGATGGAGGCGAAAGTTTGAGAGACGTCTGAGTTTATGAAAATAAAAGTATTTAAATTAAAAGAAATAAGGAAAATTTTTTTTTTGAAGCAAGTACGAAGTATTTCATAAAACAAACTTCATTTATTTTTGTATTCTAATATTTGTGTTTTTTACTATATAAAATTTATACGATGAATATTTTTTTTCAGGTGAGTTTTATAATGGTATGTTATTAAGTTATAAAAATATAAGGAAAAGGATAAAGCGAGTCAAATTTTGTTATGAATTCATAATAATGTTTACGTTTCTATTCGTGATGATTAAATTCGTTATTTAATTTTAACTTTCAATTCTGTTTTTCATTACGTGATAAAAAAAAAAGATGCCCATTGATGTCTTAATTATCAAGCAAATCAAAACTTTAATTTCGATTTCTTAAAAAGAAATATGTAAAATAATTGATTTAAATAAGATACTTAAATTACCAATTTTAAGCATAAGTTAAGATATCCGACTACTTGCGGCAACTTTTTTTTAAAAAAATGGTGATATGGGAATTTTTGTTGTTGTTGTTCCTGTTTTTAGATTTGTTTAGTACAATTTAAGAAAAATATGCTAAAACTAAAAAGAGAAAAAGAAATTATTATTATTTAAATGGGAAAAAATTGGTAAAAATTGACAAAAAATAACGTAAACGTGCTCCATTCTGTACCAGAAGTTTATGAACAAATTTTCAACTTTTCAATTCCGATGTATTGCTATGTTATTTATTTTTGAAATGGCCTTCAGGATAAGAGATATTTTTAATTTTTACAAAAACTAGAGCACTTTATCTTAGTTATTATATGAAACTCCTTAAGAACACGGTGATTTATATTAACATAAGGGACTGTAAATTTTATAATAAAACAGTGATTGATAAATCTGAAGGTTAAAACATTTCTACTATTATACAGAACATGCACAAAAAATTTCACAGCTAATTATTTTCAAAACTTTTTTAGAAATCGCTCACCCCGTTTGATTATTTTCAAAAAATCACATTTCGAGTAAAACGAGTTTTAAAGTATGACATATCTTGCTTAAAGTAATGGCATCTGCTTTCATTAAAACACTTGTAGTTTTTGTTCTAGTGAACGGAAAGTAATAAACTTGGTATTTTTTATAAAACTAATAAGATGGCATATAAAATGAAATCATAAAAAAATTGTCATTTTTTGGGTAGTCGGATACCTTAAAAACAAATTTTTTTAAAAAACATAAGCAAAACTGCTAAATATATATATTTGAATGCAGCTGGACATGCGGGTGACAATGCATCACGATTTTTTTTTAAGTAATTCTTTATTCATATCTGAAAATTTCAGCTACCCTTATAGTAATATTGTATATCGATATAGTAATATTGTATATCGATGAATATTAACTTAATTAATACCCATCAAGACTGGAATTTTGATGGTATATTTTGTAATTCTTAGCTTTGTAAGCACACACACACACACAGTGCATGATTTAATTTAAGTATTAGCATTATTTTTGCTGTTTTTATAATAATTTCTACTTTTATGGTCCTTCTTCTTAAAAATTTCAGAAAGGATAATTTTTTTAAGGAGAAAAATTTAAGAAGGAGGTATTCTTCTATAAATATTATCTCAATAATTATTTTATTATAATATTGAAAGGTCTGTCACTTCAATTTTAAAGTTATGTTTTAAATAAGAATTTAAACTAAACGATGCGACCTTTTTTTAACATTAGTTTTCAACTCACGGTTTATAAAATTTGGCTCAAAAATGTAGATTTCAGTCGTAATTTATTACACTAGATCA
>BMAO01011403.1:0-15610 GCA_019973975.1 Trichonephila clavata | reverse complement strand
TCGGATCTTCATTGGCAATAAGGCTCGAACGCTCATGATACGCTCGTCACGAGTTCGTCACCATCACAATTAGGCTACAGTGGTGAATAACAGGTATTGTAGAGAAATTCTTAAATTCTTAGAACTTTACTATACTGACATTTTATAACATATTATGCAAACAAATGCACACTAATATAAAAATTTACAATTCAAGACCATGTTTTACCTTTGGTTAGTTAATCACTTCTTTCACGAAGAGAAGTTACCGCGGTAGCCTGGTGGGCAAGGTAATGGACTAGTAGCTGGCGTGTCATGAGTTCGAGCCTAGTTCCGCTGAAGACCTGCTGCGCAGGGGAGTAATACACGTTAAATCTGTTGAGAGCTAAAATGTCCTCCCGTTAGTGTGGAGTGGTAGTTAGAAGACAGGGTGCCAACTCAGATGTCGTCGTCGTCACTTGAGAAGGATTTAAAAATTACGACGGCTACCTCCAAAAGCCCTTCTGTAGCTGAACGGTATGAAGTTAATATTCTCTCACTGAGCTACTCGAGGCTTTTGGAAACGGACCTCACAATTGTGAACTATGGTCAAGTGACGAGAATGTTACCTGAGCTGGCACCCTTCTTCCAACTACCACACCACAACAACGGGAGGACCTTTGAGCTCTTGACAGATTTAACGTGCAATGCTTTGCTACAAGGAGGATCTTCTGTGGTACTAGGCTCGAACGCATGACATGCCGGACATGAGTCCGTTACCTTGACCACTGGACTATCACGGCCACCCGGTGTGCTATGATTTCTAGACTAGTTAAGCTAAAGAACCGCCGGGAAGAGGGGGCTGATGTTCGTTAAATACGTCGAGAGCTCAAACGTCTTTCCGTTGGTGTTGTGAGGTAGTTAGAAGAAGGGTTTCATTCTGGTCACTAGACCATTGTAGAAAATTTTGAGGTCCGTCACCCAAAACCCTCGAGTAGCTGAATAGAGCGTCGTTGTTATTCACTCACTCAACCTTTTACGAAGAAGATAACACCAAAATAAAATCTTGAATAATGCTATATTTAAACTCCTCATAAATACCACCAGAAAAACTCGATTATTAGTTAAATATAGCTTATTTTATTTTACCATGTTTTTATTAACTCGCTTCCTTATCTGTCCGGGTGGAATTTTGTAATTTGTTTTAAACTATAACTTCCTGATGAGACAAAGACTTGAAATTTGGACCATATCTTAGAAGGGGATTGCAATGTATGAAACTGGTTAAAGGCATGGAACATATTTTTTTTTTATTAAGAAAATTATTTTTATTTGTAGCTGAGTTTTTACTATAATACCAGTTTAAAATGGTGATTAATTAATTCCTTATTAATGCCACCCTAATAAATGCAACGAACGCGGCCGCGGTAAACATGTTAGTTGAAAAGCAAAAAATGTTTGAATAAAAGAAACAAAACAGCAAAATATACAGTTACACATTGACTAAATTGGTCGAGGTTTAATTAGAAAATATAAACATTAATTAAATACTCTTTGAAAGAATTTGAACATAATTTACAGTTTTCTTGAGTCCTTGATTGAAATATCTATATAGATAGAAATACTCTATCAGAATCTTTACAATACAATTAGTTAAATAATTTGCAGTAGGTGGTACACAGTGAGAGTCGAAGTCCACCTATTGTGATATTGGTTGAAATGATTATTATTAATATCTTCCAATAATCACTCTAGTCAAAAATTGAGCTATAAAATTGACTAAATATTCTTAAGTAGGTGGTGCAGTAAAATATCCAAAGCCAATATCTTTTTTTTTGGTTAAAATAATTGTGGAATACATTCAATGATAGCTTTCATCAAATCTGAGCATTATAACTAGATAAGTAATCTGTACTACGCAGTGCGATAAAATATGAAAGCTGATCTATTTTTATATTGGTTGAGATCAATGTGATATACATCCAATGATGGCTTTAATCAAAATCTTAGCAATCTAATTGACTAAACATTCTGCAGTAGGTGGTGTGATAAAATATCAGCAACATAATTTGTTAAGCAATCTGTAGTAGGCGGTACATTAAACTGCACAGCCGACTTTTTGTGACATTGGTTAAAAGGATAATTATTAGTATCCAATGATAGCTTTAAACAAAATCTGAGCATTATAATTAGTTAAGTAATCTGCAGTAAGCGGCACATTGAAAATCAAACCCCACCTACTGCGATATTGGTTAAAATGATTATAGTAGTTGATATCCAATGATCTCTTAAATAGAAATCTGAGCAATACAATTCACAAAACATTATGTAGTAGGCGGAGCGATAAAAACAAGAAAGGCCATCTATTTTGATACCGGTAAAAATATTGTGAAAATACATCTCAAGATCGCTTTAATCAAAATCTGAACTAAGTGCCTAATTGTTGGTTAAAATACTTTGAAATACAGATTATGCTAAAACAATCAAAACCGATCTATTTATATATCATTAAAAATAGTTGCTTACTTCCTCCAATGATTGCTTTCATCAATATCTGAGCAATATTATTCAGTAAGCATCTTGAAATAGGCGGTACAATGAAAATCGAAGCGAATTTGTTGTTACGCTGGTTAAAATGATTATAATTAACATCCAATGGTAGCTTACATGAAAAACTGTGAAATATAATTGTTTATAATTATCATGAGTAGGACGTGCACTTATATATATATATATATACATTAAAACCGATCAAATTTATATTGGTAAAAATAGTTAGGAATCACATCCAATGACCGTTTTCATCAGAATTGGAGTAATATAATAGATCAAATATTATGTAGTAGGCGGAACAAAGAAAATCCTATCATATTGCGTTGAATATTTGCAACTTTTTTACAATGTATTATTTGTATTTTCCGATAAATTAAATATGAAAACCACGTACACACACACGCATACATATTTTTACTACGAGTATTCCATTCTCTGATTTACAATAATGTTAAATATACAAAATAAAATGCCTGTTGTGACGTCAGAAGTTTTATTTCTCATTATGTGTAACTCAACTGGTATTTCTTTTTCTATTCTTTTTTGTGTTTTGTTATTATTTTTATTTATTTTTTTGCCTTATTTTTGTTTTATGGCAGTATGGCTTCTTGTTAAGAGCATCGTTACATTATTTTTTTCCTTTCTCACTTCTTTTCTTTTTCATATATATGAGAATCATCGATTGTTTTTGTTGAGAAAAATAACTTTTCAGTAAAGCTTGTGGTATTTTTCGAAGATTCTTTTTTTCTTTTCAAACTTATAGCTTTCGGTAATCTTATATTTAATTCATCTTCTCAACTGAAAGCATCTAAAATTTTACAGGCATTCTCGAATGGCGTAACATACACCACAGCATCACGGGGTGCCCAGATTTCTAGGGGGGTCAAAGCCCGACTGGGTCGAAACATGTATCCTTTCAAAGATCTGGCTTGGGGCTTAAAAACTGACTTTGCAGAGGGCCCTAATGCTCTCTGTTAACGCCACTGGCATTATTTATAGTTTTTAAATAGTTTGCTCTATCAATGGGCAAGTTTTAATAGCATCTCACTCAGTGGCGTAACGCAAAACATTTGGGCCCACCTGTCATGTTTTAGGCCCCCAAGTTTGATTTTACAAAGGGAAATCAGGCTTCGGGCCACCTTGGACCCTACATCCCCTCTCGTGATGCGGGGGTGTACGTTACGCCACTGATCTCAGTCCTTTTAAAAATACAGATTAAGATTTAGAGGCCGAAAGGCTATGTACACCATTATATCCACCCAGACATGTTTTTTTAACGTTTAATGAAGGATTGTACGATATTTTTTCAATGTTTTAAGAATATTTAGTTGTATAAATAAACTATTATTCAAAAAATTGCCTCGAATTGTTTTTAAACTTGCTGCAACGCTACACGCGTGTGAACCAAGGAATGTTTTAAGAACATCGAACTCTAAACTAACATGACGGCTATTGTCGAAGCTTATAATTTTAAACCATGCTCGAGTGACGAGGGTAACACTTAAGTCTTCCCCTCCTCTCCAAAACTACACCCATGTCAGTGGAAAAACTTTCAGTCTCTACAAATTTGACTAGCATCAGCCCCTTTGCAGTAAGGTGTTCACTAACACTGGGGATCAAACTCATGACAAGCCGGCCACAAGACACTTACGTACAGGGGTGCAGGGTGTGCAGCTCGTGCACCGCGCAGGCGGCCAAAACAAGGGGTGGCTGCATATATTTCTATCAATCAAGCAAAATGTTTCACGAATTTCTCGAAGTAAAACTTATAGTAAGTCGAATAAAATTTGAATTTTTAGTATAGTTATTGAAAGATCCAAATAAATCCCGATTTTCCGATAGCATAGCATAATTCAAGAAAAATAGAATTAATTCACTTTCCATTAATATCTACTCTTTACTTAGCATTTCTCAAACTATGGGGGGTGGCCGCGGTAGCCAAGTGGTCAAGGTGTCGGATCATGGCTAGCGTGTCATGAGTGCGAGCCCAGTACCACTGAAGACCCGCCATGTAGGTAAACGATGCACGTTAAATCTATCGAGAACTCAAACGTCCTCCCGTTGGTGAGGTGTGGTAGTTAGGAGAGGGGTGCCAGCTCAAGTGTCGTCCGTGTCTCTTGAGCATGGTTCAAAATTACGTGGTCCGTCGCCAAAAGCCCTCGTGTAACTGAACAGTGTGATGTTAATATTTACTCACTCAAACTGGACACCTCCCCCTAGGTGGCGTGATATATGTATGTGGGGGGGGGCACAAGCGTATTGAAAAGTCCAAAATAAAATACATAAAAAAAAACATTAATTTTCTGAATGGAAGCAAAATAAAATATATTCTGACGTAATAAAAATTAAATACACATTTACATTGATATGATATGCTAATAAATGTATCCTTACTTCACACTGTGTTTATGAGAATTAATTTATCAATACATTAAAAAAGTGGAATAATTACCAGTGTCTTCCATGGCTTTTCGTAGACAAAATTTAATACTTATCTTGATAAATTTTATGGTTTATAATTAAAGTCGTATTGTAGTTTTAGCCTCAAATTTCATTTTTATTGCATTCAATACATTGTTTAGTTGAAGGGAGGCGTTATGAAAACAATGATTGGAAATTGGTCACAAACTTTGAAAGTTTGAAAGCACCGCTTTACTCACATCTTTCATTTGATAACAAAATTCGCGGCAGGGCCGTAATAGAAAAGGTTTAATTGCTTATGAGCGCGATGCAGCGCACTGTGGTTTTATACTTAACAAAGGGTCTCAAAAATATTTCAGCACTAATTGATTTACGAAAATTTCAATATGTTATATAGAACTCTGACAATAAAGTTCGGTGAATAGTCCTGTAACATTTAGTAATGAAATAATAACGACACCTCCCATAACTATGCACCGCTAAAATCTGCTATACATGTCCTGGAAAATTTGGAAGAAGTCTTCTTTTGGAATGGAGTTCAAAAGCCTCGTCAATTTCGTTGGATATTAGAGGAATATTGTTAATAATATAATATCGTAATATCGATAACACGTTTTTCTCATCCTTAAATTTTAGGACCATTTGTCGCAAGGATTCACAGTTAAACTGCAGTTAGTCATCTATCATGTGTACAGTTAACTGACAGTTAATGATTAATTTCCTCACTTTTTTAGTGTTTTTCACTGACGGAGGTCACCAGTCTTCCGGGGTTTGTTAGAAACACTTTCCCATGCCTTCTCAAAACGGGCGAATCTCTCGTACACGCACTTCATGGACAGTGCTTGATCTTCATAGACATGTACCAGCATCGAATAAGTTTCTTTTGGTGTCTCGCCAAGCTAAAACAAAACTGTAAATTGATCTTTTGATCGTTCATTTTCTGTTTTCAGTTCAGAACCAACGTACTAAACAAGCCCTTTGTGAAACATCTTACACGGAACACGACTGAGTCTCAACTGAACAAAGGCGGGCAGATGGTCAACACCTGCCTTTTACGCATATGCAGCGTTTTGTTTCGCCAGTGTTGCCATATCAGTCGTTCTGACTTCATTAACCAAACTTTTTGTCAGAGGTTGTATAATATTGCTTAAGAGTAGGAGTGTTTAAATTGAATATGCATTTGAGGAAATTAAACGCTTTTGATTAAATAAAAGCTTTACAATTTAGAAAAATAAAATAGTGGAAAGAAGTGATAAAGATAGAAAGGGAGAGATTTTTGTGCATTTGCTTTTTTATTAATGCTTTAGTTTTTATTCTTATACGGGTAGATGAGTTTATAACGTCAATGTTAAGTATTAGTAAAATATGAAAAATTCTCTACAGGAAGGACACTTCAGGTGTTGGCACGCAGGTGGCCGACACCCTAGAATCGCTCCTACCTATGTAATATGAACTCAATTATTATTTACTATATTGCTGCATATATTTTAAAGTGGATACGGTCCCTTTACGAGAACAGACTTTTTCGGCCATTTAAAAAACGTTTCTTTCATCTTCTCAACACTAAACTCTGCGTTATTTCGAAGCTCTATCACTCTCTTGATTTCTCATAGAACATTCCGAACAAAGTGTATTTATTCTTTCAGTTGCAGGAAACATCACCTACCTTCTGCTATGGAAAACCGACGATTTGATCAACATTCCATACGGAGAGTAAGCGACTTTCTGATGAATTAAAGATCAAGAAAAGCTGAGCCCAACGCACATTGAGTGAAGTCAACTGAGATATTTTATGTGCTTTATAAAATGCATTAGCATATTTATATATTTTGAGAAAACGCGTGTGGAATTCTACCACTGCATTTTCGCTGCCAAATCTAAGAGATAGACCTCAGAGAACCCTTAAATGATTCCCTTGTCGATCTGAAAGTAATGGTCTTCCTCGTAAAAAGTCCTCACATTTTGTGTGTAATTAGCTCGAACACAATGGAGGATTCTTTCAAGAATCAAATCTTTCAGTATAGAGGAATATTATGGCAAATTAAATTCGAAGTGAAGAAATTTTCTTTTTTTTTCGAGGGGGGGAGGGGGCATTTGGAGATTTCAGTCTCAGATGCGTTTGATTTTCAGCAATTGAAACATGGCTTAGAAGGCTGATTTTGAAAAACTAAGTGGACAATTGAGTATACGATTATTTATTTTACCCGTAATTATTCAAAGATTGTGCAATAGCCATTGACGTCTTAAGCCATGGGCCAACTAGGTCCAGGGCCTCACCCTCTCTGGGGACTCGTTTGTCTTAATACAATCTTTGACCCAGATAACGTCAATGGACAAATATTATTCTCGTACATATTCTCAAAAAACAGGGAATTTCAAAATGTATGCAAATTGGTAAAAGTGTATTATAATATATTGTTGTTGCTTATGCCACCTGATTGACAGTAACATCAGTCAAGGTCCACGAAATTCCTCGCGGATAAGGTCTAGAATTTTACGCCTGTCATTAGTCTATGCTTTGAGCCCCATGAAGGTGACAGTATGATTTGGCTCGGCTCTTACACGATAGATGGTGACCACCACCTATCTCCCCTTCCACAATTTAGGCATGAAACTGGAGGGGAGGGAAGCATTCTCCAGCCCCCTGTGCTCGTGGCTCCAGCTGCGTCCCCCACAAGACTTTCGGACCCACTGATTTCATGAGCACGTATTCCGTGTGTATTTGGAAGGTATTTGGTGGAATCGTGTATCGAACCCAGGTTTTCTGGTTTTTAGTCCACTGCTCTAACCACTAGGCTACCACGGCTGGTATTATATGATGACAGTTATCTATGTCTAGGCTTAATACGATAAACCTGTGATCTCCAAACTGTGTTCCACGTAATCTTTTGGTTCCACGAGTCACAATAACAAAATTTAGACGAAGCTTATAAATAGTATGCAAAATTATTACTTATTTGAAGCTGTACAATTACAAGTACCCTAAAACTCATCCTACTAATTAAAATTAAATATTTTATTTATAAATAATAACCTTTATTTTTCAACACTTTTAAAACTTTTGTTACAATATAATAAAAGAATATAAAAATGATTTTTTTATCTTTAAATATAGGCTTCCTGTTAGATTGCGGCCTGTAATGCATTTGCTCACCAAGAACTGTTTTACAGAGAGTGTATTGTACACCGGAGTCGTTTCTTGGTGCAAAATCCACGTTTTGTTGCTCTGTAGATCTTGCTCTTTCTTCCTTTCTCTAAGCTTCCTCAAGACCTCAAGGTCATACTGTTATTTTATCGTTTGGTCTCGAGGTACCCATCAGTCATGATCATGCCATTAATATCGAGAAAAATCAATGAACATCACATATTCTTGATGTCACACAACGACAAGAACGTTGATTATCTTTGGCAACTACTCAATCTCCCGAAAATCATTTCTGATTTTCAAACATTTGACCATGTGGTGTGAATTTATCTCCAATCACTCCTTTTACAATTTAAAGCATTCGGTTTCAATTTTTTTATTTCACGAGGAATTTAAAAGCTTGCTTTTTGCGTTTATCATAATCGTGGTAGTTCGATATAACGATCGTTTTCTCAGAGTGATAAAAAACAACAAATACACATATAGAGGGATGGAATAACGTACCACCAGCACCAGAGGAATCAAGGTCAAATATATTCCATCCCCACTTCTTCACCCTAGCCGTTAGGCTAGGGCATGCGCAGTTCAGGAATTTAATTGTTACATCTTGTATATTCTAACAAATGTGCAGTTTTCTCAAAAATATTGCAAGAAATTTGCACGCTGCATTTTACCCGAACTGCATTTCTTATACAATATTTCGATAAAAAAGTGTGTTTTTTTTTCAGCAGTATTCTTGCTACTCAGAAAAACTGACGATTTCATAAGCATCAGCTATAGAGAGTAAGCGGCTTTCTGATGAATTAAACATCAAGAAAAGCTCAGCCTAAATCACACAGAGTGAAGTCAATTGAGATATTTTATGTGCTTCATGAAATGCATTAGCATATTTATGCACTTTGGGAGAACGCGTGTGGAATTCTTCCGCTGCACTTTTTCACTACCAAATCTAAGGGATGAACGACCGGGAACCGTAAATGGTTCCCTGGTCGATCTGTATGTAACGGCCTTCCTCGTAAAAAGACTGCACATTTTGCGTGTAATCAGCTTGAACACAATGGGGGCTTCTTTAAAGAATCAAATCTTTCGGTAAAGAGAAATATTAGGGCAGCATTCATAAGTGAACTGAAGAAATTTCGGGGGGAAAAAATTTTAGTCTCAGATTGTTTTTTTCCACCTTAAGAAGAATGGCATAGAAAGCTAATTTTGAAAAACTAAGTGGAGTACTTAACACTTGTTAATCTATTTTTTCTATCATTATTGAAGCATTTGTAGATTAACCCAACGTAAATGAGAATTAAAAAGTATTTTTGATGATATTTTTAGTTAGTAGAATTTTTCATACAATTACATAGATTATTTAATCCTTATTTTACTATACCCTTTATTAACATGTTTTGTTTTTTAATTTTTTCAAAAGTGAAGTCACTTACTTCAAAATATGCATTGAGAAAAAAGTAAGAATTATAAAAATTTACTTATAGTTATACCAATGGTTCATTGATTATTCACATTATATTCTAAAACATTACGGATCGTTGTAGGTTAGCGTTTATAGCCACGAGTTTGTTGCCATCGTGTCAAAAGTTCTAGCTTCAATGCTACTGACGGCATACCGTGTAGAGAAGTAACGGTTTCTATTCGGGCTTCTACAAATCCTCTTGGGGAAAGTACTCTTTTCAACTGTAATTTTACTTGAAAACTGCTTTCCATTGAGAGGACTTGATTTTATGCAAATGCAAACTTTTATTTAAGTGCTAGTTGTAGAGTAGGCGAGGTTGAAATTTGATCCTAAGCGAAAACCAGAGTGTGAGCGACCGGTGGTCGCACTTTATAATATTAACTCCAAAGGAAAGTGTTTATAGAAAGGTGCAAGTCGTCCACCTTTTGGCTGACGATTTAGCAAGTTGGCAGCAAGAGCATTCAAGAGAATATATAAGATAAGTGCTTCTAATAAGAATAATCTAATCTTATTAAAAGCACTTATTAATTAAAAATATCTAATAGGATTAAAATAAGTTTCATTGCTCTTCGGTTTTAGTTATCAGAGTGGATTCTCATAAGCACTGAAAGTTGAATTAATGAAGAAACATTAGATCTTGTCTGTTTCTTACTCGAACCCTCTCCCAACGAGGTAGGTAGATCAAGACAGAGAGCTCATGCATATTAAATATGTCGTAACTTAACTGCAAGTGTTCTGTGGAAGTTCACACAGGAGGTTCCAGTTCAGATGGCATCATCATCACTTGAGAAAGGTTAAAAAATACGTGTTCAGTCGCCAACAGCCCTCGAGATTTTTTTTTATTAATAGGTTAATAAGCATACTTGGCGAGAACACAGTGGACCTCCACTTCAAGTTACGATCCAGGGTTCAATTTACTATGATAGGTAGCACTTTCGCGGTTGTGCCTCGCACCTTGAAAGCAAACTTGTACGTCAGTCTGATGATTCAACCTGTTGCACTCCCATTTAGAAACATAATTCAAGGGTAGGGTATTCAACAGGATAACGGACACTCTTATTTATTTTTTTGAACCAACATGCATAGAGTTTCGACATGTCTTGGCTTTCTAAGTCCCCAAACATCGGTTACTACATTTGAAATGCCTCTTCTCGCACTTACATAAACCTGAGGTCTTGAAATTTTATTTAATTAAAAATATATAGACAAATATGTTGCCGATGTTCTAATACTTTTTATCCTAGTATTAGGGTGCTTTTTTACAACAGTGTAATTGTAAATTAATAAGGCCATGTTGTTGTTGTTTTTGCTAATGCCAACTGTCTGACGTAGTCAAATCGAGGCCCTCGAAGTCCATCATTGCATCGGGCTATATTGCACACCTGTCGTTAGCCGTAGCTTTGAGCACCATGTACGTAGCTTTGAGAACAGTACGATTTGTCTCGGTACCAATCCAATTTTGAGGGAGAATACCCTGGGGCAGGATCACGGGTCTCCCACTCTTTTCCCTTCCACCTACCTCACGAGAAGACTTGCGCTCGACGGCTATTTAGATACCCCCTGCCGAGAAAGCACATGTATTTACAAACATCCATGCCTTCCCTGGGATTTGAACCCAGGCTCTACGGCATAGCAGTCAGCCTCGCTAACCACTATACCGGATGGGCAACTAAGACCATATTATATTCAATTAAATGCGATTGGGTGGCGTGGTTGGTTTGTCACTGGCCTTCTGCACCCAAGGTTGCGGGTTCGATCCCGGCCCAAGTTGGTGGATTTTCATGATGCAGAAAATCTACAGCGGCCATGTCATATGATTATACGGCATGTAAAATATCCCTTGAGTGTCTGTTTGGCTTCGATGCTCTCGGCAAAATTAAATCCTAGAACAGTTTCGCATCGTCAAGAGCTCAGGTGTCTCCTTCTGTGGTGGAAACTGGGAGTCAAAATTACAGCGGCAATTGGTATCCGCCCATACGGCACCGCACTAAAAAGTGATACCAGCTTGGGGATGTACTAGGTCTGCAAAGGTTTAAAACGCCACTGTGCAGCCCCATTAAAAAAAATCAATTAAATCTAATTAATATGGTTATAAATTATTTGAAGAATAAAACGTACGCTATTTTAATTTATCTGTATTTATATATGAAAAAAAAAATATTTTTTATTATAATTGTATTTATAATAAGGTTGCGATATAGAAATAACAATTACAGACCTACTACATTCCCCAGTACTCGTTTTTTTATTGCGGCACCATATAGTGTGGATACCAATCACCGCAATTAATTTTTATGCCCAGTTTCCTCACCAGAGGAAGGCACCTGAGCTCTGGGGATGCGAAACGTACATAGGATTATAATTTTGCTGAGAGCACCCAAGCCAAACAAATAAGCACTCAAGGAATCTTTTACATGTAGCATAATTATGCGGCATGGCGGCCGCTGTCGGTTTTCTGCATCATGAAAATACACTGACTTAAGCCGGGGTCGAACTCGCAACCTTAGGTGCAGAATACCAGTGGCAAACCACCTACGCCACCCAGTCGGCAATAAACGAAATTCAGATGTATGCATTTAGAAAGGTGTTTAATTTTTTTTAAAATAGTTGTACTTTCCAAATTTGTATTTTTTTTTTTTTGGGAATAAATTTTTATACATAAAGACATTTGGCAAAATTTGTAAAAGAAGAAAAAACGATAAAATTCTAACTAACTATTCATTATTAAAAACAAAAATGTAACTGTTTTTTTTTATTTTTAAATTTACTCATAAGATAAGAAAAGTATTACATTTTTTATTCAAATATAAGTCAAAAATTATTAAAGTTATTTTGAAAAAAAATATTATAAATTTTTAATTTGTTGAGAGGGGGGGGGGTATTAATACCCTTTTTAATGCTCGTATTTCTCTAAAATCATTTTATTTTTGCTTTCAATTTGCCATTATTAAAAATTAAATTCTGTATAAAGTCGTAATATTGAAAAAAATTATTCTCTGTATTAACTGAATTCGATTATGAAGATCTTCGTTATTTTTAAAAAGATTCGTTTTAAAATAAGGAAAGAAAACTTTAAAATGGAAAAAAATGCCATATTTTTTTTTTTGTTGAAGAAACAAGCGTTTTTTATTAATTGTTTTTCTTTCCTTTCTCTAATAATCTTTGAGTTAAAATTCCCATGCGAACAATTTCGTTTCTGGAGAAACTTTTTCCAAAACATTATTATAAATTTTATGTCTAAGACAATTTACATATACATAAAAATGTTTTGTAACATTTATGAAAATTAGCGTCAAATTTTTTTTCGGAATTTATTCTCAACATATATTATGTTACTCATTTTGAAAAAGAAACCTTTCTATAAGAAAAAAAAAAGATATAAAAAAAGATTACCAATAAAAAAAAAAAAACATTTTTTTTTAAAGTGAAAAATAAAAGTTAAGGAGAATAAGCACAAAATTGGTTTTAGGACTTAGCAACACTTTCATTAAAAACACACACACACAATTTAAACAACTAAAATCCTCTTCTGCTTTGCATGTTATTTTAAAAGCACTTGTCGAAATAAAAAAAAAATTAAAAAATCAAGAAAAGCCCCAAGTTTAATTTTCATGTAATAAATGTTTTTAATATATAGGTTGTTGCCAAATTCGACAAACAAATTCAGAAAGGTGATAATAAGCAGCAGGAGACCGAAAAATCAATGTAGAACATGGAGTGGCAAACCACGTTAAGTCGGTGAAAATTACGATACTAATAGCCACCTGGAAGAAAATCAACCTGACAAAGGGAATGACCAAATTAATGTAAGGATTTGGAGTGCCCTTGTAGTGTTGAAGAAACCTACACGTATGCAAATTTCCAACTTTTCCCGGAATTGCTACAAGGAATATCGACCACTGCTCAACAGAAGGTGTAGTTCATGCATGACGGTGCACCAGCACGTATTTCAGTTGCATGGCCTAACCATCTCCATACTATGGACTTGTTCCCGTGAACTTGTTGCTTGACCTCCAAGCTCCCGGACTTTAATCCCTTGGATTTCTTCCTCTGAAGCCATCTTGAAATCTCTTGTTTGTGAGATGCCAGTGACTTCAGTGAAGGATCTCACAGTGCTGGATCGTCGGAGCTTTTGTTGACGTCACCCAACACTACGGGTTTGTTTGAACACGTCCGACAATCCTTCGTCTGTTGAAATTTGCTGTGTTAAGACATGTACGGCGGCAACTTCAAACAATTCTTGTCACAATCGTATGTTGTTGCATTTCTGATATCAAGCCGTGATGCATTGTTCGTAATGTAAACATGCTTTAAGTCTTATAAATGTATTGTTTACCTCTTATTGTCTCTTTTCATTCTTCTTGACACCGTGTGACGGAACTATATGCAGCGTCCTACTAATAGTCCTCTTTGATATTCTTTAGGGCCAGCAAAATTTGTCAATCTTATCCTAAGAAGAAAACGTGATATGCAAATTAAGTTTATTATATATAACTCTTGTTCACGAGTTCAGGAAGTTAGTGAGTTAAAAGTGAAGATAATAGATAACAGAAATCTAGGAGGTTAGAAGTTTAGTTAACTAGAGGTGGCTAAAAAGATACAAGGTGAAGATTACCCTAAATGGTTAGAAAGTGTTTGTAAAAGATTCTAGAAAGAAATTGTTATAGATAAATTGAATGAATTAGAAGACTGCCTCAGTTCATATACTGTCACCTTCATATTACGTTGATATTTAAAGTATTAAAGTAGTCAAGTGGGCAATAGTTATATATCTACCGTGTAAAGTAATACTGAGGTAGAAATCTATATATATATGAAGAAGAAAAGTGACTCACTCACTCACTGACTAATCACGATATCTCCGTAACCATTCAACCTATAGGCTTGGAATTTGGTAAACATGTTCCTTTCATGGAATAGAGATAAGCTAAGAACGGATTTTGCGAAATTCGAACCGCAAAGGGTGTTAAGGGGTGTTATAAATAATTGTTTCCATTTTTACACTAATCGACGTACAATCTTGAAATTCGGTAAGCAGATTCCTTTTGTAGAGTAGAAATCCGCTACAAAATGAGTTTGGTGAAAATCGACCCCAAGTGGCGTTGTGGGGTGTTATAGAATTTCCATTTTTAAATGATTAGACGCACAGTCTTTAAATTTGATAAATAGATTCCTTTAATAGAGTAGAGATCAGCTACAAGATGGGTTTTCGGAAAATAGCCCCCCCCCCAAGTGGCGTTGCAGGGGATTAAGGGGCGTAAATGATAAATATTTTCGTTTTTAAACTACTTGACCTACCTACTTGAAAATTGGTAGGCATAGTTCTTTCATGGAGTTAATATCCGCTACAAAATGTGTTTTGGGAAAATTGACCTTCTAAGGAGTGTTTCGGGGGGTTAAGGGGAGATATAAATAATTACTCCGATTTTTAAACTATTAGATGCACAGTCTTGAAATCTAGTAAGCAGATTTTTCTCATAGGGTAGAGATACGCTACAAAATGGGTTTCGTGAAAATCGACCCTCATGTGGCGTTGCGGGGGCTCAAGGGCGTTATAGATAATTTTTTTCCATTTTTAATTTATTAGACTCACAGTCTTGAAATTTGGTAAGCAGATTTCTTTCATAGAGTAGAGATCCGCTACAAAATGGGTTTTGTGAAAACGGACCCCTAAGTGGCATTGCGGGGGTTCAAAAGACGTTATAGATAATTATTTCCATTTTTAAACTATTAGATGTACAGTCTTGAAATTTGGTAAGCAGATTCCTTTCGTTGGGTACAGAACCGCTACAAAATGGGTTTCGCGAAAATTAAACCCCAAGTTTCATTTCGATGGATTAAGGGGCGATTTCCGTTTTTACACTATTCGATCTACCTATTTGAGAATTGGTAAGCATGTTCCTTTCATGGAATAGAGTTCCTCTAATAAAGAGTAAAACGAAAATCGACTCCCAAGGAGGGGTCAAGGGGAGTTATAAGAAAAAATTCCTGTTTTAGAAGTTAAACTGCGTACTGAAATTTGTTAAGCATGTTTTTCTGTTGAATAGGGATCCACTAAGAAAGAATTAGAA
>BMAO01011402.1:0-31831 GCA_019973975.1 Trichonephila clavata | reverse complement strand
ATATAAGTTCGGGTTTAGCGAGTTATCGAGGGAGGACGAAATGAAATGAGTAATAGTTGTCAAGTGAAGAAGTAGATTTCGTAAAATAAAGTGAATCGAACCATCGGGAATCCAACTTGCAGTTGTTGATAAAATTAGTCCGTAGAAAAGCTACGAGAAAAGCTGAAGATAGATTTTGTATATTAAAGAAGGAATTCTAGCTTTGACCCGATTCAAGTAACCTACAAGACGAACCTGCCGTAGTTTAAGAAATCAGGTTAGTGTTTCAAGAATTGTAATTACGTATACGTGTGTAGCTGTAATTGTATGCGCTTATCCTTCGTGGATTCAGTTTAGATTTCGTAGTTCCGCAATTAGTGACCCCTTCTCATTCTCCACTGTATTTTATTGTTCTTATATATGAATAGTGTATTTATGATCTTCCTTGATTAAGAAAAGTTAATAAATATTGTTATTTGTAAATGTATCTTGTGAATTCGTTAACTCGCTTACACATTTAAGTATGAGTAATACTAGACGCGATGAGGATCATGTTAGGGGAGGTTATAATACACGACAAATGTTAATCCGATTCAATTATATAATTGACAAATCGTCAATCATAAATATTAATCAGGTAATTTACTGCACACTTTCGTCCAGCTTCATATTACCTTACGTTAATCCTCACAGTTATCCTTTAGCTTTTAATCTCTCTCTCTCTCTCTCCGTCGAACCTGAAAGCTAATACTTAAATACACTACATAATTTACATATACCTCGTCTTCTTTTTCGGAAGGAAGTTTTCAATTGAATAATATTTAAAGAAAAGATTTTCCCCCAAGCGGATTAATAAGAGGACGTGGATAGACCCGTTACAAATGCAACTAAAAAAAAACGTTAACCTTAACTTTTATTAAATCCACTCATTTTCTCTAAAAATTAAATATAGAATCTGTAAGAAATCTTAAGACCACCTGAGAAAATTAACGTTCTACATATCGCGTCAAAAAATATCTCAGCGCAAAAGGAGAAATATTTTTAATTTGAACATAATGCGTCTCGTTGTATTGCATTTAATGCTTTATTTATTTTGTATCATTTATTTTAATTTGCTTCTGATTCTTACAGGTGATGCTATAAGTACTCACAACTATAGGCTGTTCTACACTAAGGACCCACACAACATACCCCCTGATCGAAGGAAAAGTAGCCTCATGCACACGGGTGGATGGTGGTTTAATGTGTTCCCAAGTTCCAATCTCAATGCCCTCAACAACATGGAGAGAAGCATAAAGTTGTAGAGCAAGGTATCGCATGGAGTACATTCGGACGCTACAGTGGCGTTATTACATTCACAGAGATCAAAATACGACTCAAGAATCAGTGAAATACAAAAGTGTTGAAAATTGCATAGTCAGTGTTTCATGCAAAACAAAACAAAACAAAAACTACCAAAAATAAAACTTTAAATTTAATTGGAATTTTTTCAAATTATTATATTTTATGTGTTAAACTATTCTTGTAATGAAACTGGACTTTTCCATTTGATTGCATTGCATTTGGACAAAAATATGCGCACAAATTAGAATTTAACATAAATTAACAGAAAACACTTGAAAATAAATTGAGACACTTTTGAATATTTTCCAATTTTAGGGTAAATATTTTATTTAATACCTTTTTCTCTGTACTACATATCTTAAATTTTTCCAATAAAATAAAAAGTGCTTTTACACACATCAAGACAAAGTTAATACCCGAATTGTATTTTATTTATATTACTAGAAAAACTATAAAAATTATAAATATATGAAATCGGTATACATACAACCAAAATAATTATTTATCAATGAAAAGCAAATTGGGAGATTCATTCATCTAATGAAGTGAATTGATCATTCGAAAGAAAACCCTTAAAATTCAAAGCTATGGAATGTTGACCTATCGTGTGTGATCACTACGCTCTCCGAAGCTCATATATATAACTTTTTTTTATCTAAGGGTAAATAAAAATATTGATAAATAAATTTCCTCCGAGACGGAATGTAAAGAAATAAAACTGCCATACTAAGAATGAACATAGCAAAAATTTCTGCATGCTGAAAGCAATTTTAAATATTTACAAAGTAAAGTATAATTCAAAAATTAATGATGAAGTCGGCTATGAGAGCTGGTACCCCACTTAACGACTTGGGGCCACAACGTTTTTACTAGAGTTGTCCGTAAGGTTCTCAATGGTTTTCACAATAAAAAACATATTTATTAGTATTGAATAATACATTGTTAGAAAGTTAAGACATTCCCCTATCTTTCGATATAAACGCTGTTGAGATCAATATATATTTGCATGCAGTGTACCATCTTATTTATGATTGAATTGAATAACTCTTCTGTCGCGCTTCGAAGGTAGCTTAAGCCCCTGTCTTTCAGCTCCTCTATGGTTCTAAAATACGTTACAACAAGGTTATTCTTCAATTCAGGGTACAGATGGTAGTCACTTGGGGCTAATTTTGGGCTGTAGGGTGGATGCTTGACAGTATCCTATCCAAATCTGTTGATGAGATCGGTTATTTAACGAGCGGTTTGCGGATGAGCCTTATCTCATGATGGAGACTCACTCCCTTTGTAAGTATGCCTCTTCTCTTGTTTGGAATCGGCTGGCGAAGTTTTTTCAACGTCTCACAGTAGCAGCCCGCATTGATAGTCGTACCATCAGGCATGAAACCTTTCAACAATAAACCCTACTTGTCCCCAAAGACGATCGTCATCACTTTTCTGGCTGACAATGTTTGTTTGAGCTTCCACAGCTTCGGCGACCCTGGATGTTTACACTTACGGGATTGTTTTGTCGTTTCCGATGTCGGGTGGTGGACCCAGGTCTTGTATCACCAATGACAATAGAGTCCAAGCATCCCTGGCGATAGGGTTTGTAGGCCTGAAGAAACTCCCGGGCAACTTAAAACGTTTCAATTTTTTGTCTTCTGTAAGCGTTTTCAGAGCCCACCTTACACAAAATTTGGCATACCTTAAACGGTCTACCAGAATTGAGTGAATGTAGGTTTTGCAGACATCAAGGGAATCAACTCGCAGAGATCTCGAACCGCCATTCTTCGAGCTTTCATCAGTGCTTCTTCCACTTCTGCCATCGGTTCGTCCTCCGAAACCGATGGCCCTCTAAAATGGCGTTCGCCATGGACGTCTGTACGTCCGTCTCTGAATTCTCGGCACCATTTGCACACTGTCGTACCCCTATACACTTTTCTAAGGAGACTTTACACAGTTGGGAATGAATTTCCACCGTGTTTATTTCACACAAAAATGAATCACAGATTGTAATTCGCTCCTGGCGGGAAAATCGAGTGAGATCATAATCTCTAAAAGCTGAAAAATAAAAAAATAAGCGTCGCAGACAGCTAAATCTACGGAGTGGGACTGAGAGAGAGGAAGCCAAGCAGTGTCACCGAATCTCGTGTAACAGAGTTTCTCGATTCTGCAACTCCTTGGGAACCTTATTTTAAGGACAACGGTCGAATAATAATTGCTCAATACAATGTTTCAAATAGAACAATTTTAGCCACCAAAAGAATATGCTTACCTAAAAAAATATTTCAATCGAATAAAATATTAAAATGAATTCTTCATAAGTATAATATACTTTCAACGATAAGTTCATTACTGGTGAAAGCAAATGGGAATTTTTACATAGATAAAACAAAAACAAAAAATGAGAGATTACGTGGTGAGGGGATTAATTTATTGGCAACCAAGACAATGCCTTCATTGGAGTCTTAAAAAAACAGTGAATATTTTCAAAGAATTAACGTGAAGGAAGATCGCTCTGTAGCTGTAACTTCAATCAGTACTATTATAAAAGCTTTAAGGTATCCGACTACGTTGAAAATGCCATTTTCGGTCAAAAATCACATTTTCTTTTTATTTTACCATTTTAAAGGTCAAGCAATTAGCTTTCTAAATCTGTCTTTGTTTTGTCTGTGCGATAATTAGAAAAAAGTTACAGGTGTTTAAAATATTTTTACAGCTGTCATTCGAAACCGGAAGTGGTGAAATCGAAACCGGAAGTTGGCTGTTTAACATGCTTTTTACCGATAATTTTTGCAGTTTCAACCCATTATAATTTTAAAAACTATTTCTGACAATTTTTCAAATAATTTAATTGATGGGCAACAATTTCGATCTTTTAATTCGACTCTTGCGATTGGCAACATTTGTTTCTTCTGACCTCACATGTTTTTTTTTTATTTCCGTCTTACGAATTTTGATCCTAAATTTCTTCTAAAAACTTAACTCTTTTTGATTTAATTGTACAATTTTGGATCGTTGATTGTTTTTAGACATTCTGCTTTTAAAAATTCAAGTTATAATGGTTCATAAAACTATAAAATTAACTTCTTGAAAATGCAACATTGGACTCTGATAACAGTGGACTGGTAACAAAAACATTGGAAGTAGCAAGTATTCAAACTTGTAATGAACAAAAACTGGATTCACTGAAGAATTTTTCACAGTGCAAATAATGTTTAATGCAACGTTAAGAGGTTATGGAATATTTTATTTAAATATTTTGGGAAGTATGTTTTTCTCAATTTGTGTTTCTTCAATTGTTTTGAGAAGAATCTGTACCTGCATGAAGATTACTTGTTTGGACTGACTTCTAATGTGACTTTAAAATGCTCCAAGTGTACTTTTATTGTCAATTTTTCAGCTACTAAAAACCAAACTTCAATTAATTTGCAACTTATTTGTGGAATGTGAGTTATTGGAAGATGACATTTGTCTGCGAGAAAGTTACGTGCTAAGCTGAATATGGCAAAAAGAGCATATAGACTTTGTGAAAGAAATATCTTGTCTGCTGCTACATCAACGGCTAAAGATGTCATGAATGCTGCTGCGTTGGTAGTAAAAAGCATTACAAAATGTTCCAACACGTCAATTGGAGAATGTGGAATATCCGTTGACGACAGATACGTGGACATTCTTCCGTAAAAGTTTCTATAGCAATTTTATCCAAGGCCACTGGGAAACTTCCAGATTAGGAAATGATGTCCAAGTTTTGTATAATTCTAAATGTCTAGTCGAACATGCGTGTTCCTGCATTCATCTGGTATTTACTTCAATCACGGAATCTGTTAGTGCGTACAAAATCTTTGTATGATTTTATACCACGAGATCTTGAAATTATGTTGATTTCTATGGTGTGTGATGGTGATTCCCAAGGATACCTTTTAGTTAAAGATCTATTTGATGTCAACAGTGTCATAAAATGAGTGCCTAAGATACTTCTAAGAAAGAGTGAGTATTCGGCAAAGAAATCTTAGAAAAAGCCAGAAAAACCTCGGTGGGAATGAAAAACTTACCAGTGTTATGATTAATAAAATTCAAAACTATTGTGGCAGTAACACCAATCACGTCAAAGCTCTGCTAAGTGCGGCATTTTTTCTCGGTGGCTCCATCAGAGAGATACCCATGTATGCACCATGCCCAACTGGAGCTGAGAGCTGGTGTGAGTATCAATGAAGAATAGCCACCGGAAAAAATATATATAAATAAAGGTGTAAGCTTTTCCATGAAACTTTTAAATATTGTTAAACCTGTGTACACAAAGTTGTGTGATAAGCAGTTATTATAAAATTGCCTCCATAGTGTGACACAAATGCAAACAAATCATTTAACGCCTTTTTTTGGCAAATTGTTCCGAAAGAAACTTTTATTGAGCTGAAAACATTTTCTTTGGGTACCCATATTGCTGTCATTATTTTTAACAATGCTTTTATTTGTTTGTTAGGTAGTTTGAAAGCTTTTGGCATAAATGCAAATTATTATACACTGCGTGATGACAGATTTCTTGCCATCATTCGCGCAGTAACTCGAAACAACATTCTTTGCCTTTTTAAAAATCAGCCAGAAAAAAATATAGGGCCCAAAGAAAGTGAAAATTTAAAAAAATACCAAGAAGTGGAGGTGTTAAATATAAATCATTAGAGTTTTAGTAATATATTTGTGATATTTTGTTTTGAAATTACATTTATAAAGTTTAAATGCATTTTTCTCAAAACTGTTTTTTTGTAAATTTCTTGATATTTCAAATGTGATATCTAAAGAGCCAATAGAGATACTTGTATGAAATTATACACAAATGTTATTAATAGTATTATCTAGAGGTTGTACTACCAGCTAAGAAATTGAACAATTTTTAATGATTTTATAGTTGGATTTCCTTATAAAAGTATCGAAAATTTGAATGAAATTCATAGGTTGTAGCTTCGATTAGCTATAACTTTTGATTAAAAGAAAATAATTTAAAACTTGTAGTACAACCTCTAGAAATGTGATTGAAAAATGTTCTGCAGCAATTTTTTTTTGTAAAATATAAATTATTTTTAAAAATAGAGCCTTTGAAATTTTTTTTAATTAATTAAAATTTCCTTAAAATTTTTAATTTTTTAAAATTTTAATGTTTGTATATTATTTATAACTGTATTGTTTATTATAGTGCAAAAAATGAAATTAAAAATGTAACATTTTTAGTGAATTTTAGAAAAATAAAAAAATAGATCTCCGAACGTAGTCGGATACCTTAAGGAATATATGACTTTTATTCAACCGGTTTTGTCAACTGTGAAATTGCATTGTTGAATAGCATCATAGCCAATATTCCCAACAATTTTGTATTCCTTCTCCAAGGACGTAAGAATTATAGAAGATAGAATTTATGGTTTAGGAATAATATTTAGAATTTCGTATAGCTTCTCTTAATATTAATAAACATTAGCACACAATTTTGCAAATTACAGTGTGGGATAATTTTAGACACAGAAAAGTTTTCCATCTATTTTTTTTCAATAGGGCTGCGCATTGGTATTTAAAACCTTTGCAGACCTAGTACATTCCCCAGGAGCTGGAACCACTTTTTAGCGCTGCCCCCTATAGGCGATATCAATTACAGCAAGCAATTTTGACGCCCAGTTTTCTCCACAGAGGGAGGCACCGGAGCTCTTGACGATGCGAACTTTATACCAGGATTTAATTTTGCCGAGAGCATACAAGCCAAACAGACACTCTGGGGATCTTTCCCATGCCGTATAATCATACGACATGGCCGCTGTCTATTTTCTGCATCAAGAAAATCCACCGACTTGGGCCGCGGTCGAACCCGCAACCTTGGGTGTAGAGGGCCAGCGACAAACCAACCACGCCACCCAGCCGGCAGTTTTTCCATCTATTAGTCAGACAATTGGTATCTTAAACTACTGATGATTGCAAGAAAGTTTTTGTAATTTGAATAAACTGTAATGTGCGATGTGAATATGTTTATTAATTTTATTATTTATGAAGTCAGAGAACATGTTTCTGAAGAAGAAATGTAAGATTTATGTAGTTATAATAAATGAGAAAATAAAGGAAAAATACATGTTTTTCCAGCCAAATACACGATATCTTATTAGAAAACAGGCTGAGGCCTTAATGATGTTCATAATTATCATCGCAGATGTGACGGTTCTATCCACGCTCTTTCATCTAACAGTCCTCTTGGAAGTCCCCTGGTCTCTTTAAGTTATTTTATTATAAAACTCTTCCTCGAAGAAGGAGACGTGATTATGTAAATTAAGACTACTATGTACAGTCTAGGATTTCAGGTTAGAGAGAGATAGGATAGATTGCCAGCGGAGTAGTGATTAATCAAATCGAATGTGAATCGCGGATATTTAATATTTGATAGATGAATTACTTAGGGTGACGATCTGTCACTGAAGACTTAATCTAGATTAAATAGCTAAGAAGTCATAGCTATTGCCTCGAGTAAGTGTATTAAGTATTAAAGTCCTCATATCTCACGTACCTCGTTCATGGTCTGAATATTCATTAATTGGGTGCATCTCTTAGTATTGATCGATTGCATTTGATGTGTCGTTAATATTGTGAATAAATTAGACTGTTTTTGAAATATATGGCTTGTCTTCCTTCCAATCCTCCCACACTTTCAGGCGGGCCTGTGAGATCCTTACACAGCTGAGCGAAATTGGTATTAATTTTAATTTCTCAAACAGAGCTAAATTATGGTTTTAACAGATTAATTAACCGAATTAATATAGTTAATTAGCTTAGGTACTGAAATATTCCCGTTCATGTTATATACTTACATACAGTTAATTGTTTCATTGAATCTTTCTCTGGAATGAATGGAATTATGCAACAAATAAATTAACGAAATCTTTATTTTTTTTTTGCTAAGCGATCAATATGAATTACGAGCATATGATAAAAGGAGTGCTAAAACAGCCCCATTGAAAAGTTGGTACATCTTCATACGCATGATATTTTATGTTATTTAAAGAGTTAATGATTTTATTATTTGAAGTTATTTTAATGCCAATAAAAAAGTTAAGCTTAACAAAGTAATATAGTTTGACAGCACTGTAATGCCGGGAAAATTTACAGATTCAAATAATTTATCTGATCATTATGATTTATAATTTTATTTTATTTTAGAAACGTCTTTAAAGGGGTAAAAATATATTCTGGTATATGTATGAAATTTCTGGAGTTATTGAGTCATATTACTTTGTAACGGGTTCTATTCGGACTTCTGCAAACTCTCTTGGAAAAAATAATCTTTTTAACTGTGATTTTAATAAAAAACCGCTTTCCGTAGAGAGGACTTGATTTTAAGCATAAGCAAACTTCTATTTAAGTGCCAATCGTAGAGTAGGCGAGGTGATGGTTGAAAGTTGAACCTAAGCGGAAAGCGTAGTGTGAGCGACCGGTGGTCATAATATTAATTCCAAAGGAAATGATTCATAGAAAGATGGAAGTGGTCCACCTTACGGCTGACGATTTAGCAAGTTGTCAGCAAGACCATCCGAGAGAATAAATAAGACAAATGCTTCTATATATTAAAAAAAGTTAATGCTCCTCAGGTTTAGATATCAGAGTGCATTCTCATAAATTCTCGTAAATTTTCATGTGCTAAATCCTAAATAAAAACTGGTTAACTTTAGATCATGTGTGTTTCTTACTCGAACACTCTCAACCCGCGGTTGACGGACCGCGACAACTGTTTTAAAATAGTTTTTAAACATTAGGCAAAAAGCTATTCAGCTGTGTAAATTTCTCTTAAAGCAAGTCTGAACGTGCAAACAAAAAAATCGAAGTTCTTAGAATAATAAATGCATAAAAATTTCCCACTTATCTAGACTTACAGCCTCAGAATATTTACGTGTTAACATCTTTGTAAAAGGGCATCTGATATATATAGTAACGAGTCTATTCGCGAGCCTTCTACTAATCCTCTTGGGAAAAACCATTTTTAAATACTGTTCTACTGAAAACTTTCTCCCGAAGAAGAAGATGCGGTTTATGTAAATTAAGGCTTATATTTAAGCATTAACTTTTAGGTTCGAAAAGAGAGATAGGTTAGCAGTTAGATGATAGAAGTTAATGATTACCACAAAGTAATAGAAAGTTAGTGGAGAGGGGCTCGACACTTAGTTGCTTAATAATTAAGGATTTGTTAATTGACAATTGAGCCAATAAGTTATAATTGAATAATATCGTGCAGAGGTCTAATTATGGAGAAAGGAATTACGGTAATTCAGACCGTAAGTAATCAAAGAGTGCTAAGCGTAAGTTAATTGAATCTTAGCAATTATTAAATATATCTTCTACCTTGCTTTTGCTCCTAAACTAAATTAAAGGTTCATTTCCTATCTTGGGTTGTAGATATTTCGTAAGGAATAATAAACTAGAATTGTTCTCACTATGGCTGATCTATATTCTTACTCCCAAACACTAATGAACCTGGCAGCCCGTTTATTACAATATAAATATTAAAATATCTTAAAATTCCTTGTACAGACGCTTCCAATTGATTATAAATATCCCTGTCATTCTTCAATAAAAATTTTCTGCCTTAATAAATGTCCTTGCGTTTATTGATAAGAGGGGTTTTGATAAAATCCTTTATTGTTTTGGATAATCAGTATCCTTCCTAAACTTGTACCAGCGACTTTCTGTCGTGTTGAAGTATTTTTTAGTAGTGAACAATACAAGACGACGTAATCACGACTTCGCGTGTGAACAATTGGTTTATTGATGTCGTTTACAATGTTTTTATCTGTCAATTTATAAAAAAAAATTACATCCATTAGTTTAGATAAAAGAAAGGATATTTTTATAACTTTAATTTAATTTTTATATTTAAATGAATATTTTATTTTGATATTTATAATCTTCAATTTTTTTCGTAGCGCTTCACTTTTTGACACATGTGGGTAATTTTAAATCTTATATAAAATTAATATCATGCAATTTTCGGTTATTTTTTCCCCTCAAAATATGGGACATAATTTTCACTATTGTAGTAAAATATTGTTTATACAAAATAGAACCTATTGAAATAAATGTTTTAAATAATCGAAGAACTCCCAATGAAAAATGTCCTTGAAGAATTTCAAATGTTACTTCTGCTTTGTACATGTCCACCTCATACACAGGGCGGAATAAGAAAAGTATTAAAGCAGCAGAGGATCCAACAGTAGAAGTAGCAGTTCATATCACATTCAGACAGTTATGCTGAAGAACTAATTCCGTCTCTTCTATAAAGATGTTACAAAAAAGCAACACTCCGTACCTCCTTCTAAGATGTTATCATCAAGTAGCAGTTAGGTTCTATTCATGAGATGTTAAAATCACTCAACAATCTACACATTTTCTTACATGGTAACGATTGACAAAGTTTCACACTTACTTATAGATGTTATTATATAATTGGTTACGTATTCTTTTGAGATGTTAATGTCAAACGCTAGTGCTTTTGCGAATAGTTGCGCTAGTAATAAATATAGTGCAGCTCTTTTCCAGGAATAAATAGTCCAAGTCTTTGCTAGGGATAAATAGTTCTGACCTTCGCTAGGAATATCAGTATGCATCAATAGTCCGTGCCATCGCTATAAATATGAATATGAATAAATAGTCCAGGTCTTCACTTGACATATTAATATCAGATGAGAGTCCAGGCCAGAAGTATATAAGAAAAAAGTTCAGGCCTTTGCTTGGCATTTTAATGCAGAGACAGTCCAGGCCTTCGCTTGAATTTTAATGCCAGAAACAGTTCAGACCTTGCTTGACATTTCAATACCAGAGACAGTTTAGACCTTTACTTGACATTTTAATGCCAGAGACAGTCCAGGCCTTCGCTTGACATTTCAATACCAGAGACAGTTTAGACCTTTGCTTGACATTTTAATGCCAGAGAAAGTCCAGGCTTTGCTTGACATTTTAATGCCAGAGACAGTCCAGGCCTTCTCTTGAGATTCTAACTTATGGTTGAACACTTACAACACGACATGTTTTATAATATTTGCTTAGGAATATGATTTCTATCATGTATGTCGTAAGTACACGCCTAATTTTTTAAAATCTTTTGTATAAAAAGCTGTTACGCTTATCAGTTACAACTTTCTTGAAAAACGATTTATTTTCTTAAAAACATTTCTCTTTCGGTGGAACCAACAGCATTTTCATTCGTATTTTCATCTGTCTGAGTGACCGGTGATGAGAACGTTGGAGTTGGTGTACAATGAAAAGGAATTGTTGTAAAATCCCATTTCAGAATTTGAAGGATCAGACAGTGAATTTGGATTAAATATAGTGGTCAATTATTTCTCTTCTTCAAAATTGGCATTGGAATAATGCTATTTTATCTGTAGGATTATCTGTGATGCATGCGTTGGAATGGGTTAAAAATGAAAGGCTTCGTTGCAAGATCCCATTTCAGTATTCGAAGTATCAGACCATGGTGCCGAGCCTAAATTAAATATATTAATCATATCTTTCTTTTCCTCTTCAAAATCGCCGTTGTCGAGATAGAATGTTTTTCCATTGTCATCATAAAATGTATATTTGCTGCTTTCGACCAGAGAAGTTGCAGAGATAAGCATATAAACTTGCTCTGATGTTTTAGAAATGTTACATCGTTGAGCGAAGGGAGAGAACTTTTCCAAAGAAGTTTCATCCATTCCAGTCGAAAATGCAACGGTGTTCTGGATGTTATTAATAACAGAATCATCCGACTTAGTTTGGAGTTCTGTAGTAATTTCAAATGCAACATTCTCACAATTTTGAGATGAATTGTTATCAGCACAATTTCAGGACAATTTTCAAGTTTTTCTTCGAGCTGTGTAAGAGAAAGATTCATTTCTTGATCAAAGTTTTCAACTTCTGTTTTTGAGTTTTCTGACTTTAGTTTAAGGAATTCGATGAAAATGTAGTAAGGAATCAAATGAAGGCAATATTCTAAATTGAAATGCCCAAATATCTTAAACAAGAACCACCAGAAATGCAACAAAACAAACGTTACCATAAGAATCGCCTTCGACATTTTTACGACTCTTTTTTTTTCCTTAGATGGTATTGACTTTAAACCACCAATTTATTTTCCAATCACAAATTTCAACTTTACATGTTGATCGCAAAAAAATAAATACGCAAGAAATAATTTTTTAATCATTATTGAGATGCAACACATACATTTTTATTTCTTACAACAATGCTTTCTTTTTATTCTAAAATGTTTGTACAATGCTTTATAACAATTGACTTTGCTCAGCTGTTCAGAATAGTTAAATAATATTATTGCAAAGTATCGATAGCAAAATATTTTAATATATATTAATTACCTCAATATTTTTTATTTTCAGTTATGTATCAAATGAAAACAGCTTTGAATAAAACAACACCAAACCTGGCTCTATTTTTCATATAGCATATGATACTGTTGATTGATTTAACGTAGCATATATAAGTTATATTTACTCTCTTCTCTCTCTCTCTCTATATATATATAATTTCGAATAAGCATTACATTTACTTCTGCATTCAGATTGTTGACTTTATTTTACGAAACTAAAGATCATTGAAACAAAAACAGTGAAGTATTTGTACTCGTGTAAATTTTATTTTAAAAAAGACATTTGCTGAGAAAAAGAATCAAACATTTAGCTACTTATAAAAAGAGTATAATTTGAGTTATTTGAATTTAGACATAATAAATACCTTCTCTAATTTATGAACAGAACTTGATTTAGAAATAAGTACATAATATATGTCAAGCTTGTCCTTTATGTTTTAAAAGTATTTACTCTATACAAAAGAGTATTATAGGGAGAGAAAAGGAAAATAACTTGATTGTGCTTAGATGCTCTTTCTAAGACACAAAATAATTACTTTTTCTACAATATAAATAAACAAAATCAATGATAATTGATGAGGGAGGACTGAGTAGCGACATTGCAAAGTTTCTATATATATAACTCCAACTCTCTCTCTCTCTCTCTCTCTCCGAACCATCAAATCAGTCCGATTCCAGATTTTTCTGTTCTTCAGCTTTATGATGCACAGTCAATTCGATAACGAAAGAAGCTGCTAAATGTATCTAATGCAGCGTTTCTCAAACTGGAGGGCGCGAGAATATTGAAAAGTTGAAAACACAAAAGATTAATTAAAAATTATTAATTCACTGAAAGTAGACAAACAAAATGCATTCTGGCATAATAGCAAATAAATACACATTTACCTTGATATAATACATTTATAAATGTATCAGTACTGCACAACGTATTTAATAATTAATTTAGCAATACTAAGTTAAGATCAACTTAAAGGCGATATAGTACTATCTTCACAGTTTTTTTTATTTGTATTATTTGATATTTGGTTTTAATTGTATTTTATAAAAATTAATATTTAATAATAATTACATTCAAATTTTTTTTTAATTTGTTGCAAATTTTTTTTAAATTATAATTTTTTAAAATTTTTGATTAAAATTTTTTACATTTTTAAAGCTTTTTTAAATATGTTTTTTTTAAAATTTTGATTAACATTTTTTACATTTTTAAGGCTTTTTTAAATATGTTTTTTTAAAAAAAATTTGATTAACATTTTTTACATTTTTAAGGCTTATTTAAATATGTTTTTTTTAAATTTTTTACCTTATAATATATTACATAAAAACTGTGTATTGTTTCTCTTCTGCTGCTGCTCTTTAATTTTTAAAAAAAATTTTATAGTCAATCTCCCAAAAATTCTAAAAAAACATTAATTTTGATTTTGAAATTTTTTAGAAAAAGTACTAAACATGTTACAGCTAATTCCATGTACAATTTTGCAAAACATATGTTTTAGAACATATATAAAAAATTTCAAATCCATACTTCTATTATCAAAAAAGCCTTAGGGTTTTGAATAATAGTATATGTACAAAAATTCGGCATTTAGAAATATGTGTTTGAAGTTTTGATTCCACGAATACCATGAAAAAAATTCAAAGAATAGTCTGAAACTTTTATGAAATGTTAATTAGCTTATTTAAAACTGCTTACCATAAGAAATTGCACAAATGTAGAACAATTGAACAGTATACTGACACAAAGAATATATAGAAGAAAACGAATGAAAGATCAAAATTTCACAAAACTTTATCTTAATAATTTTAAAAAAATAAATACACACACTTCAGAGCTAATTCCATGCTCAGTTTGACATCTCAAATAATGCATAACATGTACAAAAGATGTTTATGCTTTTATTTTTTATTTCTATGATTTTAAAAGTCTTCACATGTTAAATATTGTACACGAAAGAAAACAAAATCAAATAGCAATTTATAGGTAAAATATATCAAAATCTAAGAACTGCATCTGTGCAGTTGCTTAAATAAATATCTGAAAATGCTTTAATAATAATAGTGTTGAATTTCACACCCATGGGATATATATACATAACCGAAAACAAATATATAAGAATGGGAGTGCAATCGTCTTTGTACTCAAAATAGTTTTTATTTGAGAAAAAATTTATTCACATAGATAATTAGTGCCAAAAGCTGAAAGCAGAGTATGCGCAATTTTCTTTAAAACTTTCAAGCAAAACTCCAACATCCAAAAATTAAAAATAGTTTTCGATAGATCAATATATTTTCCACATTTTTCATTATTCTTTAAATTTTGCTTTCCAAAATTATGAAGATGTTATTTCAATAAGCTCTATTTCAAAATTATCCAATTCCATCTACTCAAATATTGAAAAGTTTGTAGTGTGGTTTTGAGTGCCACACACACACAAATGGTAGTATCACGTGCCAGATTTGGCATACTTGTCATAGATTGTTGAGGCCTGATCTACAACAATGGTGACCCAAACGGTATGTCTCAACACACAGTGCAGTTTCATGTGATACACACATTTTTAATCTCTTACATGTAAATGATTCATACTGCTTTCTTCGTTTTTTAACATTACGTTTTATAAGAGAGAGAATTGGTTATTAAAATTTAGAAATTAGTGTAGGGCTTCTTAAGGTGCCAAGGTTTTCCGATAGCTTTTCAAAAATGAATACTACTGGAATTATTATAAGTTATTGCTTGAGACATTAGATTTATGGATTTCATGGCATGAGCAATCCAAATCTGTATCAAAATTTTGCTATGTTAAAATTCTGTTTTATCAGTAGCTGTAGTAAATAACTCATTTTTCTCATAAAATTATTGATTTTCTTTCAAATTTTTTCTATTGTTTCATATTGGAAAAATTTATGTACTTCTTGGTAAAAAGCCATATTTTTAACTGCGTTGAAGAAAATTTTTTGTCATCAAGTTTTGAAAAATTTAGTTAACATTAAGGGAACGGATCAAGGAACTTCTTAAATTCTAATCACTCAAAAACATAGGTAACTGAATTTTTAGAAATTGAAAATTAAACAATTGAAAATTGGGTCATAAATACTGAAAATTTGAGAAGCACTGCCGTAAAGCATTAACATTTATACCAAATTTGTCTAGCTGCGGTGATAGTTATAATAGTTATCAGACTCCTTTTTACGTGCGACCGTGCTCTAGCATCATAAGATTAACTAATGCATTCTAATTTTTCTATCAAGAATTCCCACGTTATTGTCCTACTTTCAGGAGAGAGTTAGAAGATTACTTTAAAAACCATGATCCTTTTATCATCTAATGAAGTGCTATCATCTGTTTCAATATTAGAATTCTGGAACAGTTGTTTAAGTGATAAACATTTAATACTTGATATCGATATCTGCAAATGTTGAGTTGAGACCAGCCGGATGAATACTTTTATAAAATCGTAAAGACAGAAAGTTGAGCTCGCATTTGTTTTCATCTTCCATTCTGTTCTTTTGTAAATAATTTAGCGATATTGTGGTGAAGTTACGTAAGTAATCGAATTTATTCTAAGACATCAATTTTATTAAGATTTCATTGAATTTTCTCTCGTTAAAACAATTTCTCTGTTTGTGAATTGCATTGTTGCTCGTACTTATGTGGATAACTGATATAACATCAAATAAACATTCCCACTTTTTTTTGCATAGAATTATCCAATATTGGGTAATGGATACAGAAAATGACGCGTAAAACATGAGTCCTGGAATCTATTAGGGTTGAGGTGTTGTTTGATATAACCGTCAAATGGCCCTCTTATCCATAAACATGATGTCCTGTGTGACATTAATTATTATTAAATTTAACTGAAAATTTTACATATATTATTGAGAGAGATCTCAAAATAAAACATTTTTATTATTAGTCAGTTACTTGTCATTTTTAGAGTTAAGCACAGAAAAATTCAAAGCATTTTGCAAAATTTATTTAAAATTTTTTTGGAGGGGGGGGGGTATTTTAATTTGGCTGAATAGCGTAATTGGTTAGGCGTTGATTTTTTATGCCCAAGTTAGCAGGTTCGACATCAGCCCAAGACGGGGGATTTTCATGAAGCAAAAAATCGACAGCGTCCATGTCATATGATTATGTGGCATGTTAAAAATAATTAGTGTCCGTTTGGCTTGAGTGTTCTCGGCAAAATTAAATTCCTTGTTCTATTTCGCATCATCATAGCTCAAGTGCTTCCCCCTGGGAAGGAAACTGGGTGTCAAAATTACATTGTGACAATAGCTATTTACTTACATGGTACCAGATTAAAAAGTGATACCAGCTTTCGGGGAATGAACTAGATCTGCAATGGAAAATACCAAACAGCAGCCTCATTTGAAAAAAAAAATATTTGTATATGCTGTATGTTCATAATTACAATATCGTACACTCGTCATTGTGGCGTAAATTTACTTTTAGTTGGCTAATATGTTTTATTTCCGCAAGAGCTGTATTTGGCCAACCTTTGCCACTCTGATACATTTATACACTTGTTAAACAAGTTCATCAAAATTAATATGGATTTACAGTAAAGAAGATGAAAAATAGAAAAAGATCGCTAGGGCATCGCGGGGGCGCGTTGGTTGGTATTTACCCAAGACCATAAGCCCAATGGAGTGGAAGAAAGATCATTTGATACTTCAAGATTGTAACGTTCTTAAAATTTCCGAGGGAAATATTGCCTTTGGAGTATTTCTCATTGGTATTTAACTTTGGTTCAAATCATCTGGCTCAACGGAACCGACTCCTAACTTTCTATTTATTGACTTCCGCAAATCGGTTATTAAATGGCACTTGTTTTCACTAGAATGGACATTGGATAGCCGCTTAATGTGAAAATTTACAGAACAGAAAACTTTAGGCCCTCTAATACTCCTTTTCATTTTATTTAAATTTTAAAGAATCGACTTACAGTAATTTTTTATAACCTTTATTACCAAGTATTAGTTAAATATTTTCATAAATGAGCTAAAGATATTTTCTATAGCATAATTTTGGATTCTGTATCTAACTTATTGTTATTTAAATATAAATTGTAAAAAATAACAATCCAACTTTTTGTGTACCATTTTAAATGTTTAAAATTATCTTTAGAGTAATGAAACATTGTAGATTTATTTGGAATCAAATACTGGTTTTCAACTTTTTGCATTGATGAAAATGATTAGTTTTTTTAAAAAACTTTTTAAGTCGTGCTCAAAGTTTCTATTTGAATGCTAATTTTATTTCAATTATTTAGAATGAAGATGTTTCTGTTAAGTGTAGCTGTAATGCTACTGATTTCGATAGAGCTCGCTTCAGCTGCAAAACTTGGAAGATCTAGCGAATTATCAAGTAGACTCACTTTCACGGAAGATTCTAAAGCTGAACCACCAAAATGTAAGAACTAACTGTAAAGTATCACTTTGTTCTAAGTTAAAGTTCTTTTTGCGATACTTTGAGTGTGCTCTTTTATAATCAGCAAAGAAAATGAAATTTTCTAACTTAAGTACAAAAAAAAAATACTACTAAATAAATGTAAAATGTGTTTTTTAAAATACACTTTAGTTTAAAATTTACAGTGTTCTTTTCAGGAAAGTATTTTCAAGTATAAATTTTTATCATTCTATATCTTTCACGCACAAAATCTTTTATATATAGTTTAACAGTTTAATGATACTACGATGCAAAAAGCGCGCGAAAATATTATATACTTTTTACAGAATATTTTCTTATGGAGCTTATATCACGTTTTTTGAATTCTTAAAACTTATATAGTTGATGCTTCTAAAATCAGGTCCAAAGCATTTCAAGCCTATGGATTGCGAGGAAGTTATGGAAAATGGAAATACCAAAAGTGGCGTCTACACTATTTGGCCCAGGAGTAGAGTTGGCACCTGCCCTTCGATACAGGTTTACTGTGACATGGAAACTGACGGAGGTGGCTGGACAGTAAGATTAGATTCCTCAAGATTATAAAATTAATTATTCATAGCATAGATTAAACTAGCACACACAGGTGAAATTTTATAAAATTAAAACTATAGAGAAGGACGTGTAAGAAAGTAGAATAATATAGTAGCAAAATATTGTATATTTCTATATCTAAAACTGCATGAATTTAAATAATATAAAATCGTTTATTTATTGAAAAGGTGAAATAATATAATCTATGTGATGTTTAAAGAATATCTAGAGATAGTCCTTGAAATGCAATTCAATGATTTTTATATCATGCGGAATTTTACATTATTTTTAGTTTATTGAATAATTTAATAAATGTATCGATAACAATATTATTTGGTACTTACGTATTACACCGTCTGCAAAATTCGTCAAATCAAAAGACATCGCCGAATGCCGCGATATAGAGCCAATAGTGGAAAATATTTTCACTCGCGTTCGGACATAGTAATAATAACGATGATAGCATTTGGTGATATTTTTTTTTGAATTGGTGATATCTTTTTGTTTGGCAAAATTGGTCAACCGTGTAATACATAAGAACTTATAATTTAATATTTTAAACTCATGTCCATAAATTAAGGATAATTCAGAATCACGTGGAAATTCAACTCTTGGGTAAAAATTCCACCTGTAGCATTATCACACACATCTGCAAGAATAATATGCATATTACAGGAAGCCAGGCACAGAGGACGCATATGGATGATTTTTACGTGGCGATATTATTGGATTCATGGAATGGGGACGTACTCAGATGGAAGTATCCGAGAAACTTGGAATTGTACAAAGTCTCCTCTCGAGGATTTGGCAACGATTCCAAGGTGACGGAAATGTCATTAAACGTTAGAGTACAGGTCACCCTCGAGTTACAACACTGAATGAAGACTTTTATTTGGCAGTAACTGCCAAAAAACACAGATGGAGCAAAGAACCCTACCTGTCTCGTCTGCAGCCACGGATGCGACAGTTTGGAAGAAAACCGTGTACAGACGTTTGGGACATATTGGTCTTTTTGCTCGCAAGTCAATCAAATGTGTTCCACTCATGGAACCTCACTGTCGGCAGTGGTTAACCTGGAGTAGAGAACACGCACTGTGTATGGACATCATTACAGTGGGCTTGTGTGATGTATTTCAACGATTCCAGGATTAGCATGTAGTCTGATTCATGTCTGACTATCATTTGGAAAACGCCAGGAACTCGTTACCATTGAGACAACATCATTTAACGGCACCTTTACGGTGGTGAAGGATTGCTTGTTTGGGGAGAATTACACTGGGTTCCAGAACGGATCTGCATGTTCAAATCGAAACCACGGTAAGCAAAATTTATCGGGCCATCATTCTGAAAAAGCATATACTTTTGTTTCGGGGTACCATTAGAGCGCAGAATTTGTGTTTATGGATGACAACGCCTATCCTTTACGAGAAAACAACGTAAGTGAATACTTTAAATTTAAAGATATCACACATATGGAATAGCCAGCATTCTCTCTCTCTCTCTCACCTGACTAGAATCCGACAGAGCATATGTGGGATAGGCTTGTCCGATGAGTAGCAACCCATCAATCACCCTCTATATAAGTAGCGGAGCTACAGAGAACCTTACTTGCTAAGTGGAGTAATCTTCCACAAGAACAGCTCAATAATTTGATACTCAACATACTTAGGCCATGCCCTGCCCTGTACCCCCATGTATTTCCTCACATGGGTGAAATTCAATGTATTATAACGATCATACCAACCAAATAATGTTAAGTTTTTTAAAAGGAATATTTTTTATAATTAATCCAGGAAGCAAAAATCGTAGTTTTTACGAATGGTATCATACATACGCTAAGTTTTTTGTTCTTTATCTTTTACTTATTATATGGGCGTTATGAATAAATCACGTTTGTTTTGTTACTGAATCTTTATTTCAAGGAGCTAGAATTATTCTTAATTTATAGACATGAGTGTATATCAAATTTAATATAATGTAACAAATTCTAAGAAGCTGCGGTTTTATAAAAAAAAATTTAAAAAGGTACTGTTACTTTAAATATATATTAAAATTATTTTATCATCTCTACTAAAAAATTATGAACATTATGAAAAATATTTATATTATTTAATCCTAATATGAGACAGTTTTTATAAAATGTAGTGAAAATTGAATATCTTCAGGAATTATGATTTGACACTTTACTGAAAATGACATCGACTCTCGTTAACAATATTTTAAAAAAAGAAAATCAAATTCGCGGCACTTGACTGAAAACATACCGAAAGTCTATTTTAAATTATCGATTCTAAAATTCCGACTTTTAATCAAAAGTTTAAAGATTCCATACTACGTATCACGAATTACCATTTTACAAAATTGAATTTACTCCTTCTGTTTGTTGCCATTCACATGCCGCTAAAAAATTAAAATTATCATTTGCTCTTTATATAACTTTTGCGTACATTCTTCCCTATTTGATGGTAAGCATCTCTTAAAACTCATTATTTAAATTTTAACAATCTTGCTCCTTTAATTTCTACGAGCTGCTTAAGATAAATGCTTTTCTATATTTAGGTGATTCAAAGGCGTGGAAACTTTGGAAATGCTCAAAATTATTTCGATAAAACTTGGATCGATTACAAGGCTGGATTCGGAAATGTTAAGAGGGAATTTTGGATTGGTATATGATAAATATGTGTTCATTGTATATCTAAATTATAAAATAATCTATATCTAATGAAAGTATTTTTAATTTTCAATCTTGTAATCTTTTGCTACAACGGAAGAGTTCTTTTATTTTATGCGACCATTAAATTTAAAAAAGAAACGATGTCCTTGGATTGTATTGAGTGACTGATTATAGATATAGATGGATTCTCTGAATAATTATGGAGTTCATTTAATAAATTAATTTATTTAACCCTTTCATAACGCGACATTTCTAAAACATAGTTAAAGAATAATGGACAGCTTTAATACAAGCCAGTAGCACCAAAAATGACTTCTTGGACGATTTTATAATTAAATAAATTTCCAAGATGTGCTTTAATTTTTTAATGCTAAATTTAGAATCATATAAGAAAAATGTTCGAGAATGCGAAATGAAACAGTTCTTTATCTTAGGTGCACAAGATATCTCACTCAGAATTTTACAATTGAGAAAAGACATTTGTCCATAGAATTTTTCAATTTATTAAAATTTAAAATCTATTATGTTCATAGAGTACTAAGTACATTTTAAGAATTTTATGCTTTGAGGAAAGTATAATTTAACTTACGTTTTAGAAAAGATAACATTTTTTTCCATTGAAAATTAATTTGTAACCCTGGACTATAAAACTTTCAGGAATAAAATCTAAAATAACAGGCTATTTTTACAAAAAATAAAACATAGATTTTAAGATAAAGCTGAAGAAAGTCCTGAGTACGATAATATTTTGTGAAAAGGAAAAGAAAAAAACGTTTTTGGTGATTGGATAAGAAAAAAAATTAAATTACGTAATAATATGAAATAATTTTGGTAATAATAATTTTAATATATATATATTTTTCTAATTATAAGAACCTAATAATGTACTTTTCTAATCTTTTGCACTTAATTTTTTTTTGTACTAATTTTTTGTTCCGTATAAGCAAATCTGTATAATATAATATTTTTAAGAGTGTAACCCTCGTGTTACACGTGCGGGAAAAGTTGGTAAGTATTTTTTTCAAATCTTAAATGATCTAAATTCATGTTGGTCCTCAGATAAACTAAATGAGGAGATTTCTGTTGAATTCAAAGCTGATATTAGATTTGAACTAGTTAAATCCAGATGAAATTTCAGACTTGGTAATTGGGTTAAAGCGTTAAAAGTAGAAATATTTAAAGTAAAATTCTTATAATATACTGCACTTTTTGAAACCAAATACATTTTGCTTACCAAAGTGCGTTATTACTGGTAATACAAACATGCACTTTTTTTAAACAAAGTTTTGGTCAAAAGCAAAAGTTGGCAACAGTGAAGGGCATGAACTGATTGGCTAAACACACGTAATTGCAGTTATCACATGACTATGACGTCACGTGAATTTATCCAATTGATAATCCTGTATTTGTGAAAAATGTTTTATTCAAAGCCTTAAAAACTGGAATAGTCTAATTTTAATTATGATTCGAGAAATCTCATTATCACTTTCAGGGAACGACAACATCTTTGCCATCACGAACCAAGGTCAATACTCGGCGAGATTCGAAGTCACGAACAGAGAAGGAAAATCTGCTTTTGCCGTGTACGAGATGTTCTACATAGAGGAAGAGAGTGCAAAATATAAACTCCACATCGCAGATTACAGTGGAACTGCGGGCAAGTTTCTCTTACATATTTTAAAGTAGATTCTTTTAATACCAATCGCAACACGTAGTAAATATAAAATTTCGACTGAGTCATTTTTATATAGGGTGATTATAGTTAAAATTTCACATTCAAAATGCTGTTTTCAAATTGTATTCAAAATGCTGCTGCAAATTTCATCGTAACTGTGTCGAGAAACTAGTAAAGCAATTCGGGTTTGACTATTCATTTAATGATCGACACTTGCTAGTCATAAAAAAAAATCAGCAAATGGGTCAATAGGTTATTCGCATTAAGAAATAAATATATTTTGTATCAGATAACTTACAGATTTTGATTGCAGCAGATTTGGAGTCTTACTAATTGCAGTCTTAACCTGGATGATTCAGCAATATATTCCAATGGTTTCAATTAATCTCCTCTGGAAGGAAGTCATCTTCATTCTCGGAAATGAAGATGACTTCCTTCCAGAGTAGTTCATTCTTTTACCATACTTAGGTGTGTACATTATTCTCAAATTGAAACGGAGAAATAATTGAATACAAAACTACAAAATGATATTCCGTTGTTAAATATCGGTGGCTTTCTACCATTTTCTTCCATTTTCTGTGGACATACACATAAGAATATTATTAATAGGTAAATATTAACATATTTTGAAAAAACACAAAACTTTCAGGGTGATTCATTGGAATTTTAAAAAAATTGCAGGAAATTGTGACAGTGCTTGAGAAAATTCTTCTTTCAGTATCGGGTTAAGAAAAAAAAAAAGTAAACATACATTAAATATGCATGACTTATTTCTGCTTTAAGCAAACCTTATACAAAATAGGTCTTCGATAGTTTAAGTAGAGATATATAAATATTTAATTTTATCACAGAATTTCTAGCGAAGGTAAGATTTAAATTCCAGTTTTATAACGTTATTTATTTTTATGTCAGCTACATTATAAGAACCCTCTGCTTTGAATTATTTATAATTTTTGATCGAGTAGATCCTCATTAATGCTATTTATAATGCCAAATTTTCTAATTTAATTTTTTATCAATTATGTTTATTTATAATTTGACAAAATTTTCAAACTTTACCTCAGAGTATTAAATAAATGTAGAATTTCCGCTTTTGACCAAACTGTTGACCAATTTCTTAACCAGACGCAACCGTTTTTCTAAAATCCTTACATTCTACTAGAAGTACTTCTGCTGAAGTATTATAAGACCACATTGATAAATAAAAATACTGTTACGAATTTTGTATTAAATAATGCAAATAATTTGTTTTTGGATATGCAAAGCATTTATATTACTCTATGATATATTTATTTCATGATAAAATTGTAATATTCACAAGCAACGCAGTCCCTTACGCTATAATGGCGATTCTCAATGGGAACTTGGTGAAGTATTGGCAATAAAGCCAAGTTGGCATCATTTTTGGCGACCAAGTTGGCGACTTTGGTGAGTTCGGGACCCTCTGGATTCTTCTAGAAATTAGTAGAGATATCCACTAATTTCACGATCTATGACGCGAGCGCATCTTTCTGGGAACGAAACGAAAATTAGATATGACGGGTCCCAGCCAAAATGGCTTATACCCAGTATCCCTGAAGATAGGGTGAAAAAGAAAGACCATTAGTAGAATGACGCCTCCCGGAGGGAGGCAAAATGTACGAGGTAAAGCCGTCACGAAATAAACCCTTTCGGAGAAAACGTGGTGGGGGAGGGAGGAGGAAGAAGCATTGATGGGCGAAAAACGCCGAAGTTCCCTGCGTTCGCAGGGGTGAAAATGGGGAATGACGTCAGCTATTTTTCATCTGACCCAGTTTTAAAGATAGTAGCGGAAGCGTGTGATGTAATTCAATGTGTAAATTAAGTATTTTTGTTGAGTTATGGGGGTTTAAGGGAAACTTCCCACTTAGAAGATTTGTATGCAAAATTAACTTTAGTATGTGGATAAGTAAATAATGTTTGTGCTTTAATTAATGGGTTGTCATGATTTTCGATACTTCTAAAAACATTTCTAGAAAGCTTAGTGATGTAGTTATCTATCGGCTCCATATGTAAGTCGTTGTGTATGACTGAATTCCTAACGTACCAAGGTGCGTTAGTAATAATTCTCAGAATTTTATTTTGTATGATTTGGATCCGTTTAGTATGGGTCGGTGCCGCCGCGCCCCAGATGGGGCAAGCGTATGTTATCACTGGGCGCAAAATACGCTTGTAAAGAATGACTTTATTTTCTAGGGAGAGTGGTGACCTTCTCCCAATAAGGGAGATGGCCAGAGCAATTCTTCCCCAGAATTTCTCAGATAGATAATCTATGTGTGATTTGTAAGTTAGTCGATTATCTAGATATAGTCCCAGGTAACGCACAACCGAGACCCATTGAATGTTGTTATCAAAGAGTGTGAGTTCAGTCTGTGGGTCGATAACGCCCCATTTTCTGAATACAATAGCCTGTGATTTATCTACATTTATTGCTATCCTCCAGTCTGTGAGCCAATTCTCGAGTATGTCGAGATAGTGTTGCATATTTTTAATTGTGTAGCTGATCTTTCTGGGAGCTTCGGCCACGGCTATAAATAGAGCGATACTCGCCGCAACAGTCCAGCGAGTAGTGAGTCTGGTTTTGACTAGCGATTAGTAAACTTGTCTTGATCGTGATTAGCTCGGCTGTGCTTGTGAATAAGCTTATATATACGTGTTTTTTTAGATACTGATAATTGTGTCTAAGTGCTGTTAAAGGTGTGAAATCCATCTGATTTATTCTGGGAATTTTGCTGTTGAATCCTGTATTTTTAAGGATTGATTTACGCCAATAAATACTCATCGCTCTTAAAGAACTGTCTTGTTGTTTACGACTGATTTTGCATAAAATCCTCGAACCCCGATCTACGTAACAATTCTATGTATTACATAAAGCCGGTTGTTATATTTTGTATTTCATTCAGATAATTTTTCAGGCAGCCCCCGTAACCAAATCTATGATAAGTCACAAAAAAAAACCTCTTCTTTCTTAAAAACTACTAATTTTTAAAATTTCTATGAGCAGGGGATGCCATATCCACTCACGATGAATGGGAATTCTATACGAAGGACCAACCCAATCGTCGGGGTGAGGTAAAGAAGGACGATATCACGCATACCGGAGGTTGGTGGAAAAATGTATTTCCTACCACCAGTTTGAATGCTCTCAACAATCACGGAGATCCTCACGCAGACCCTAAGCAAGGAATGTGCTGGAATCCTTTCGGGGGTTTCACAGGTAATATCATGTCTTCAGAGATCAAGCTGCGGTCTAAAAATTTCTAGGAGAAGCTGATGGAAAGGAAATATATACTCTTCGATGAGACATTTAGAACACTTTTTACAGAAAATATTTTATTAGTTGTGCATTTCAGTATTGAACAAACAAGACATTTGCATTAATATAACTTCTTGTTTAATTTGAATACTGTAAAAAAACCTTTAAAATTTTTGGGAAATGAAAACAAATACCATTTCTGTTGACATACCCTATTGTGAAAAAGTATTTGATTAATTAGTAAAAGGTAGGAGTTACACTGTTTTTCAGATATTGTGCCCATAAGCCGGAATGTTGGGACAACTTTGCGGTTTCAAAATCGTTACAATATATTTTTTATAAAAGTAATAAAGTTTTTCTCTAATTGTTTGCCGGTGTTTTTAATGTATTTTTTTATTTCACATCAATGCTTAGACATTTCCTTAGGAAATAATTGTACAGTAATAAAATAACTTATCGAAGCAAGTTAAATTGAAATACCTCTTATTAACTTAATAATTTTTTATTATAGAGAGAGATGCCTGTTTTCCTCATCAAAAAATAAACTTGAATTTCAAATTTTGTTGAGTTTTGTTTTAAAAAAGATGCTCTTATATATATATATATAATGTTACAAGAGTGTGATAAAATATTTGATTATAAGAAATTTTATATTCTATACTTTTCAATAATATTTAAGCTAATTGATATACATGGTTATACTTGTTCAATTATTGAAACTCAAAATAATTCACACAAATTAATGTCTGAGTAAAAAAATATGACTTTTTAATTTATTATTTAAAAAATGAAGTATAAACTAATTTTTTTTAATTTCGAATTTCTCATGTCATAAGAAACTAAACTCCAAAATTGATACAATTGCTTTCAACAGTTAATAAGTATGTAATTTAGGTGGAGTTCAGGTAATGTTTCGAAATAAAATTACATTCAGAGGTTGAAATAACAAATGAAAACTGACAAATCTTAAAGAAATTGTAATAGTTTTGAATCTTTTATTTACCGATTCACTTTTCATAACGCAGATATCAAGAATGGAAAAAAACTTATATAAAAAGTTATATTTTGAAAGTAAAATAACATTAACCGAAGAAAAAAACATAGTTGTGTACAAATAATATAATAAACACTTTTAAGTTAAAAAAAAATATTTGGAGAAAATATTGGTATAAAATACGTATATTATAACTAAAAAAAGTTGTGTTAAGACTATCTTCCTTTACGCTAAAAAATTAGATTCTGATTAAGAACTCTTTTTCAAGTAAAATTATTAATAGTGTATAATCTGACTTTCTATTCTATATACAAAGCATTGTGCTTTATGTTCTTCATTTCTACCAAAGTTAAGACATTTAAAGACTCTTAAATTGGAAATTTTTCAATTTTTTGAAAAAAAAAATATGTTAAAGCCTCAACATTTCTGAGTATTTTGATACCAAAATGTTGTTGATACTGTGTGAGAACTTCCGAAGTTATTGAGAAATAACTTGTGAAACTTAAACAAAAGCCGTATCTCTTTCTTTTCTCTTTAACTCCATTTTTCTCAAAACAACAAATTTTAGCTTGTGCGCAGGATTTCTCAGAAACTATTTATGATATTAATTTGAAATTTTCTACACGTGTTCTAAATAAGACTCTTCTTAACTTATACCATAATTTTTAGATAAAAAAAATTTAATAAAATTTTTAAGTTTAATTTTAATTAATTTTTTTCTTAAAATTTTAAAATTTTTGTTATAATCGTATTTAAAAAATATTTTTTTCTCTAAATTTCTAAAAGTTAGTATAACTTCGAAAGCGAACATTTTTATACCAAGTAAAATTAATTTTGTAAATTTTGTACTTTAGAATTCTGCGCGGTGTAAAATACAGATTTTCAAATTTTTGAAAAAATGTCCAATTTATATTTTTTATATAACTTTTTAAATTTTTTCTCAAATTCTCTGAAAATTTGAAAAAAATGTAAATGCATATGATTATTATGTGATAAAAATTTCAAATGATTGTTTTGTTTTATTGCTAAGGTACACTGGTTTGAAGAAGGTTTTTTTTTTTCGAGTGCCCAGATGTATGTTAAGAATCCTGAGACGCCTTAAGGAAAACCACTTTTTTTACCCTCAGATAAAATGTTTTACGTATTTTTTTTTTTATATAACATTGCTATCTGTTTTTCCTATTATGTATGGGGAATAAGTGCATTGTTCATAAAATGTTTCCGAGTTTTAAACACACACAGTGTGTGTTATGCATATATTATGGTTTTAAATACAAAGCGTAGAATTTCTCAACCTTCAACTGTATTCCTAGCTTGGTTCTGCCCTATAATATTTGACGAAAACAGCCTGAACTATTTAAAAGAATAATTATTTTTCTGTAATCAAAATGTAGTATATAGTCCCTAAAAGTTTTCCTCGAATATTTCTTGAACTAAAGATCGGATTAAAACAAAACTTGAAGCATTGGCTAAAAAGACTATTTACGATTTGATTTTCAAAGTTTTGGGTTTTCTAACCTTAAAATTATTTTTAAAATCTTATTAAATACAGGGTGATACATAAAGAAGTATACAATTTCAATGCACTATAAATCAAGAAGAATGTAAGAACCTGTAACAGAAGTGTATGGGATTATTTTAAGTTTTGTTAGAGACAGTCACAGATGCTCTATGTGTAAGCTTTTAGTCCCACGAGACACTTCGAGCAGGTAATCCATTTCCGCCCAAACACGGGATCTGAATCAAGTCCATCGATAGCGGCTTTATAGGTTGGTTCAGCTTCACTAAATCAACAAAAGGGAGAGGGATGAATATACCTTACGAACCTTCACAAAATGAAATCATAAGCGGTTAAGTCAAGACTTCTGGGTGCCTATGGATACTCCACGGTTCATCCACTCCATTGGTGAGGGAAATGTTCATCGAGGTAATGTCACCCGTAAGCCAATGAGTGCGGTGGTACACCATCAAATTGGAGAATGAAGTTGTCGATGTCGGTCCTACAAATGTGGCATCAACCAAAGAGTTAACATATCCCCAAAAGTGGTTTCCATGACAGTTTGCTCGTGAACACTTTCTTTCCGAACACTGCACAGATCACATTTACCTTAAGGGAATCTTGTACGTGTTGCAATGTGGCTATGGCCAGTGTAACTTCCGTCAGGGGTGACACACAAACTTTAAGTATAAATTTACCTTTCTGATCACTGAGGTGGTACGTGTCTTTGACTGTTATTTCCCAGTATCAGAAATGTGTATACCTCTTTATGAATATTAAGTTCGTTAACTAATAAATTGTAACATCAAAAATTAACTCCTTTTGAATAATTAACAGTGCTCTCAATTTTGCCATGAGAATTGCGAAAGTTGCCCAAGATGTTTTTCAGAGAGAGAGAGAGAGAATCCTGCCTTTCTTTTGATAAGAGTACATTTTTAATATTTCGGAAAGTTTCCAGAAATAGATAAGAATTGAAGGATTTTAAAATCTGTTCAAAAGCTTAATTGAATTTTAACACATGTTTATTTATACGTATGAATCTCTTAAAAATTACTTTTGTCAAACAAGATGACATATTAAACGCTAACGTCCCATGCTGATTTTAATAGTTTCCGAAGTTCTAACTAGTTATTTTAACTGAATTCAAATATCGAACAGTACTCTAAAATAATTAACATTTCCTTTAAAGGAGCAAATTTTGTATGAATAAAGTCATGAATGTAATTATAAACCACAATTTTGAAACAAAAAGCTTTGAATGACTTAAACAAGTGTTTACCCAAACATTTAGTGTGAAGTTAATTTTATTATGAATTAAGAACTATAGAAATTAAAAAACAAAATATAAACTTTAGAATCAAGGTTTTAAAATTAATAATTAGAATTTGCTTTATAACAAAAATGCTTGAGAAAAGTGTAATTGTAATAAAAATAGATTTTAAACAATTTCAGTTTGATGCTGCCATGTGAATGAAGTCAAATCATCATAAATGTAATCATAATCTTTTGTTTGCTAATAATTTATTTTTGGCTTTGTTTTTGATATTTGCTTTTATCCGAGAACAAATTTAAAGCCTTACATACTTTTGAAATTCAGTCAGGTTTTGTAACGTGTTACTAAAATACCAACCCTCTCCGAACAATATTGATGAAGTGATAGTAGCAATATATAAACACATCTTTTGACAGTATTTCTTTAGAGATACTGGATAATACCTTTCTGTTATTTCAACAATTTATGCTGGAAGCAATAAAAAGCAATAATTTTATACTTCCGCAAGTAGGAAAGCAAATATCGCAGCAAAGGAATATGATCTGCAAGCTTAAAATGCTGTAAAGAAATTATTGAAAAAAATCAAGGAACTCTCAGAATAAAAACTAAGAATAATATATTTTTTAACTTTTCTGTTTAATTTATAATCGGGTTCCTTTGCAATAAATGTTAAGTTCTACGTTTATTTTCTTTTGCTATGAATATTATGGGAAAAATCAAATTCATCAACTGCTGCTATTATTATGGCAAAAATCAAATTCATCAACTGCTGCTATTATTATGGGGCAGTGGGAATATATTCTTTTAAATAATGCACTAAATTTTAAATATCTTTTTTCATTAAAACCTAGAAATATTTAAACTTTTGTAAAATAAAGGGAGAGGGAGGAGAAGAGGAGGTGATTTTACATTATCTCTAGTTCTTTAATTTTTGAGCCAATGTTGCAATAACGTTAATTTGAGCCTCCAGTGAAAAAAACTCGATTTTTTTATTATATCTTTCATATTTCTAAAAAAGTATTATCAATGTAGAAAATGTAACAATTTTATCACTTCATCTGTTGGATAGATAATTTTTTAGGAGAGTTCAACGAAGATGATAAGCAAATGTCTGATTCTGTATCGGTATAAAAAATTGATATGTTATATTCGAATTAATAGTTCAAAGATATCTGAGAGTTTTTGTTAAAAGATATACATTTGTTATTTGAATTTATTCAACTCAATATAAAAAAGGGTTCCTCCTATCCTTTTGTTTCATGAATATTCTCTACAATATTGTAAAGATCATGAGCTTCAGTCCAAGATATACTCCCCTTCCTTTAGACATTTGCATAAAATACATATATGCATAACATTCTGTGGAAAAGAAATTAACACGTTGAAAATATATGATAGAGTAATGTATGTATTCCTTTCTCTTAGCACATTAAAACGTATACATAGTACATAAATAATCACTAATGTAGTAAAGTTTTCATTAAATAAATTTTAACAAGTAATATAAAAAAAGTTTTTTAAGTCAATTCCTACTTTGAATGGATGAATAGAAAGTATATTATAAACAATTGAAAATTTGAACAAATATATATATATATATATAGGGAGAGAATCAGCTAATAGTAGGAATTGAAAAAAATGGTTTATTTCTTTAAAATATATCAATGCAAAGAAAAGAAGATCAGTTTGTAATAAGATGTTCTTAAAGACGCACATTGGTACTACTATCATTTTTTTCCATAAATTTGTAAAAGATGGTGATGTCACCT
>BMAO01011401.1:0-20020 GCA_019973975.1 Trichonephila clavata | reverse complement strand
TTGAAATTTCATTTATATTTACATCTACAACTTCTTTCAGTCTTCTTCATTTCTGATTATTGACAAGAGATCGAAGATGAGAAATTCTTTTTTTTATTTCTTTTATTTGGCAGATTTCTGTTTTTATCTTACATATCTCAAGATTATTTTTTTCAAATATTTCAGCTTGAGTTTAGAATATAAGGTTTAATAAAATACTTCTTTCCCTGATAAAAGCTAACATAAAATACTGACATTGATTATACCTTTTATTGCTTTAAGCCATCAATTTTAATATCCAATAACCAATTTCTTCCTACGCATCGAATGTTCCTTTGATTAATATTTTTTTCATGCTCGAAGGGGTCACGTTGAATAATTTTTATGATCTTCAATATTTTCCAATATGTTTCAAGTTAAGATCATTTTTTGTTTGCTTGATCTGTCTTTTCATGAGGCCCATGTCTTCTAATTAATTCGAATGTCTAAAAATTAGATTAAACATATTAAGAGCGCAAGGAGACAAGTTTAGATGAAAAAATAATTAGATATTATTTGCTCTTGGGAGTATTGTTGATAAAACTTTGAAATGATAGAGCTAAGCAACTGAAAATTTTAGAAATTAAAAAAACATAAGTAATACTTCCATTACTTATTACTTTTACAGGTTTTAACGAGATATTAAACTAGTAATATTTTTGACATCTTTTAGTATAAAAGAAAACAATATCATATATTATTACAACAAATACGCGAACAATATTTTTTGCTTTTTACAGATTTATCACACAAATGTGTCTTGAAATGGATTTGTGTAAATTACTTGAAGCATATGTTCTTTAAACGTTATAGTTCTTAAGATAACTACTTTAACTAGTTAATATATAATCTAATAAATGAGTGATAGTCATATATATCAAATAAATGAATATTAAAATAATTTCTTATGCAAATAATATGTGACATTCATTTACCTGAAGCTGATCGCTACATATGTTTACCAATATCAATTCATTATGAATTAAACTTTTTATTTTTTATTTACCCATAAACATGACAAATATAGTAGAAAAAGTTTGATTTGGTTTCACTACTAATGCGGAACTTTGGAATTGTCACTGCCAATAGTTAAGAAAATAAACATAGAACGTTTGTAAATGCCATCCTGGAGATGAAAGAGATTAAACCGATGTAATGAAATAAAGCAAACGTATTTAAAATCTTAAACTCCAACTTTTCTTTGAGATACAAATTTAAAACTTATTTTTATAAAAAAATCAGACTATGTATAAAAGTTGGATGTTCCATTATTTTATTTAGTTGGACTTATTTCTCTAAGGATCTAAAAGTAAAAATCATTCTTTTTTATTTTAAATTGTTTAAATATATAACACACTAGTTTTGCAAATACACAATTCAAATATATAGCTATTCAAGTTTATATTAAGAAACTACGAGTAAGAAAAAAGCATTATAGATATGATATGTGCTAATAAAATTAGATTTTAAAATTTTTGTAAATACTTTCTCTTTTTGTAGTCTTTATGTTCTTACTGTACCTATGTAACAAAATTTTTTTATGTTTAATAAAACTAAAATATACTTTATCCAAAGAAATTACACCTTCATGAAGGTCCTTAAGAATATTAATTAAACTAATTATACTTTGAATATAAGCATGTTTTCGTCCTCAAAAGATATTGGCAAATGATCTTTTATTATTCAACTACTATTACTTTTTTAAACAACTCGTTACTTTCCATTGGAATTACTAAAAGTAATTAGTTTGCAAAAGTATATTTGCTTTCTCAATTACTTTAAAATTATATTTTTAGTTTTAACCCAAAAGAAAAGGAATTGCTTGAATAGTTTAAAAAAGGAATACTAAGCTCCGCGTGGATATCACAAATGCCCCACAAACACACTTAAATACATCATACCAACTACGGCACTCTCTAAATCCCAATACGACATCTGAAACAGTGTCATTTTTATTCAACCCCCTTCCAGGCTTATTTTATTTCCGAATTTTGCATAAAAAATGTCAATTTTGTTATGCTCATTTTAAAGCTTACATATCTTTTTAAACATAACAGCAGGAATCGCATACAAAATTTCTTAAAAATGAATATAAGAAATCTTTTTAAATAAATGAGTAATTTGGCTAATGAGTAAAGTTCCCTTTCAGTATGGCAAAAAAAACCCATTTTTTAATATTGATTAGACTTTGGAGTCAAATCAATAACACTAACAAAAATATAAAACTTAGAAAAACTGGCTTTTATCTTGAATTACAAATTTTATTTAGATTTCTTTTGGATTTGCATAAATGATTATGAAATTATCATTCAAAATTTGATATTATATGATTAATTCGAAAACTCGGTACTACACATACATAACCCAACATCACATTCTGGACAATATAATCTTGTTTCTTCCATTTATTGTCTCTCTTTGAGCAGCAAATAATACCCTGTAGTGTTGAATTAGTATTCTTATCGGTTGGAGGAATGTAGCCAACAAAGTGTCTTTAAGAAAAACGCGAAGAGAGGTTCTCAGCAGAAGAATGTCCTCTTTTTGCAGAAAATTCCACAAAGTGGTACTTTTCAATTATTCGAAACCGTAAAATGCACATGTAATATAGTTCAGGATAGACGTATTGCACAGTGTAAATTTTCACAGTGCCAAACTGCACTCGTGATGAACCAGGATGGTACGTTTCACCTGCCCGGTTTCAGTTCAGGAAACGTAAGGAAGGTATTAAAATCTAAAAATAGTTTTAATATTGTAAAGCTTTATTAATTTCAAAATGGGAATCAAAATTTCGAGTCAGAACTTATTGCTGTTTGAGACGTTTTGAAATATTTCATTTCCTTGAGAAACAAATAAATCCGAATTATATACATTGATTGGTAATGAGTGTTACAAAACTAATTAATCTATTCCTCAAATCATGAACATAATTAGCCATGAAATCATATATTTGAATTCAAAATCTACACATATAGGAACTATATTTCTTAGATACTTTTGAAACTTCGAATACTTAGAGGTACAGCAGCAGATTCATAAGCAAAAACGAGTGTTAAACTGGTCATCCTTAAAAACTATAAAATATTGTTTCTAAAATCGTATTATTTGTATAACTGGAAAAATAAATATGTTTTAATATCAGATTCATTCAAATATTATTAATTTCTTTTTAGAATAGTTTCCTGGTATTGTATTGCGGTAAATACTGTATTCTGTGTTTAAACACGTGCAATTTGAATGAATATACCATCCTATGGTCTTGGACACAAATCTACGAAGGTATCACCGAAAGACAGCCGTGTAGAAAGATTAAAGACACAATAAATCTATCGAATTAAAAATGTTTCATATTGATGTTATGTGAAAGCTTAAAGAGTGGAGTAAAGCTCATGTGTCGCCCTCGTCAGTTAATTATAGTTCCAATTTTCGATGCTGTCGTCAATAGTAAAACATTAAATTTCAAATCATAAGAGATATATCTCTGACAAAACTTAATGGGAGTTTTTTTCCATTGAATTTGTTTTTGTTTTTAAATTTGCGATGGAATAGTTTTTTTTAAATATTTTTTTTCTTAGTGCACGCATTTTTTCCACTGATAATTTTAAATTTATTCAAGAATTTATTTCTTAACTTATAACTTTTTATTTTTTTGCAACTTTTTTTATTTTAAACTTGAAGTATGTATTTCTTTTTATGGGTTAGTTAATTGCTTTTGTTCTCTATCTTTGTGTATTGGTTACGCATATATTTATTCGTATTTTATATTTTTATCTGCATTTTTTCTATTGTAAGTGATTCATATGTACTTTTATTCTTTACACTTTCAAAAAGTGTTCTGTGCACAGCCTGTATATGCCCTAAGTAATGTGTGTGTTTTTGTGCTATATATATATTTAATAATTCTAAAACCCTTTGGGGAAATAATTTCCCTTTCCAGAGGCAGCGATTAGTTTTTTTCCTTCAAAATAGAAAGAAAAAAGTATTTACAAGAATAAGTGGCGTCATTTAAATAAATGTGCATTTTTTCTGAACTCTATGATTAATACGAAGTGAGTATGCAATTCCTTCTTAAGAAATAAATTCTGTTAAAAAATTGTCTGTAACTTCTGTAAGAAAAACAATTCATTTTTACTCCAACAAAAAGCTGAATGTGTTGATGGCTGTTTCTTGTGGGTGGGGAGCCAGCTTGTAGTTAAACTTATTTGGATTAAAGAGAATGTTTGCAATATCACTACTTAAACATGGCTTACTTTTAATACGATTACTGTGAAGGGTAGCCCTTAAGGTCATGGACTCGTAGCCAATAAGTCGTAAATTCAAGAGGTGGTCTTACAGAGGACCCATCGTGTAGAGCTGCTTTTTCAAACTTTTTAAACGCCACGAATCGATCAACATTTGGTAATTTTACAACAGCCTGCTAGAAGGTGTTGTTTATTTATATTTCATATATTAATATAACACAATTTTTTGCGCGCATGTTGGTGGAGCTTTAGGCATCGTCTCACAGCTCCTGTTTAACTTCTCGTAGATGAAAACTAGTACATACCCAAAAGAAACTCACTACAGTAAATGAAATAGAAATGGTTTAATGTTCATTGACATCACGGCTCCATTTGATTCACGGACCAGTACCAGTTCGCGGCTCGGGGGTTAGAGGTTACTGGTGAATATGGCTGATTTACGTTAAATCTGTTTGTTAACATAGAGTGGAAGCTTGGAGAGAAGGGCGCCAGCTCAGGTGTCGTCTTCTTCCCTTAACCATGGTTAAGAGTTAAGAGGTCCATCACCAATATCTCTCATGTTTAGACGTTAATAAAATACTGTCTTAAAGCAATTACTAACGTAAAGATTGATTTTTTAGCAAAAAAAAGCGATTCATTTTGTCTGAGAGAAGCATGTAATTAAACCTATAGTATCATATGTATGAAAATTCTTATTTGTTCATATTTTACTTCCTTTTAACATCAAGGAGCTGGTTGAGTGACGTGGTTGGTTTGTCGCTAGCCTTCTGCGCCCAGAGTTGCGGGTTCGACCCTTGCCCAAGTCGGTGGCTTTTCGTGATGCAGAAAATATACAGCGGCCATGTCGCATGATTATGCGGCAAGTGAAAGACCCTGAGTGCCTGTTTGTCTTGGGTGTTCTCATCAAATTAAATCCTAAGTACGGTTTTGCATCGTCAGAGCTCAGGTGTCTTGCTCTGGGGAGGAAACGAGGCGCCAAAATTACCTGAGGCGATTGGTATCCGCCTATACAGTGCCACACTAAAAAGATATACCAGCTTGCGGGGAATGTACTAGATCTGCAATGATAAAACACCTATCCGGAGCCCGTTAGAAATTTTAAAAAACATCAAGGGTGAGACATTATGAGACGATTACGAAATTATAAACGATAATTTTACATAATTATTTTTGTTTTTGTTAAAATAGTTAAATCCAAAATAGTTTTACTATACTAACCAGCATAAGTTTCACGTGTTATGGTTATGTATACAGTTACTATAAAGAAAATAAAACCATTTTCCGAGAATACATTGGTTTAGAAATACAACAAAGAAGACAAGCAAAATTATACGGTTTATCTAAGTCTATCCCCGGAAAACCCGAAACAGGAAACAGGGCCACTTACCGCAAAGAGCATCCTGATGTGTTCCTTACTTTAGGCCCAGAGCTTAAATATAATCTTTCACCTTGAAATAGACATAAGCTTGTAATCCCTCTCGCTCGACGCACCGTTAATCAGAACTGGATGTGTAGATGCAAGAGAAAAATAATTTATCCGTAAAGAAAATGTTTGTTAGAGTGTACACAGAAGATAAAGAATTTGGCATGAGCTCTACTCTCGAAGCTGATTATTGTTGTATGATTTGTCGAGACCAGCCTGCGCAAAGCCTGGAACCCTACTCTGAGAAGATTTGCTGTTTTTAAGAAAGGATCTACTTTTTATTGTTTTAAATGTGATTTCAGACATAGGATAATATTTAAAAATAAGCAAAAATGAATAAATGAAATGTGATACTGCAGTGCCAGTATTGAGAATTTAAAATCTGTTTCCATTTTCTCTTTACTATAAGAAATATGTGTATGTACATGGTTAATACATACAAGTGAAAATATAATTTTTACTTAAAATTATAAGAAAATAAATGTAATTTAGTATTTTATTAATATTATCTGATCATTAACTTGAATGAGGGTTTATTAACGTCGTTCTGTGAAGTAACACGAGAGATAATGGCGATTGACATCATAATTTCGAATCAGGGTGAAGTAGTGAGGACGACACCTGAGCTAGGACTTTTTCTCCAAACTACTGCACCGCACCAATGGAAGGTTGACGCTCAGAATGCTGGTAGCTTAGGTTGACTCTCAGGATTGACGCTCAGAATGTAACAAACTACCTATGCGGAATAGATGTTCTCTGGTATGTAAATAAAAGTAAAAAAAAATTACTTTTATTTTAATTACTTCCACAAAGGGAATATGTCAATTTATTTATGTATTTATGTAAGAAAATTCAAGAAATTTTTGTGAAAAAAAACCCAAGAAATTTTAGTACTTTTTAGCATTTATTGCGTTGAGAGAGGACACCAACTAAATAGTTGCATTAAAACACAAATGCATCTGGTACATTTAACAGCTTCTTTAGTATTGAATTTCATTAAATCCTACTGTCAAACCTACAGGACACTATAAAACGGAACACTGAAGAAAATCTGAATCAATGGGGCAGGGAGAAATAGCTGGAGTTATAAAAGGTTGCCTTGTATTATTCACTATTTAGTGCTCACTTATCAATTACCAACGCTTTTGGTTACTTATTTTAAAGAAAATAATTTTATTTTAAATCTAAAATCGTTTAACCAGAATTAAGTCTTTTTTTCATATTTTTTTGAAAATTCACCCGTTTTGTGGCAATATTAAATTTTTTAAAGTAATTTTTTTAATTCTTTTCCTTTTAATTTCCATACCATAGCACATCTTTTCAGCATAAGTATATTTTGATTACAGTAGTACCCTGAACTCACGTGATATAAGACTGAGTGATAACCGCGTAAGTCGGGGTATAATTTCACATATAAATACAAATAAACTATTTTTAGTTGGGACTGGAGACAAAAGGAAGCAATAATGTAGAACAAAAAAATGTTTAACAATATCTTAGTTTACACAAATACAAAATTGCAAAGCGAAGAAATTTTGTGCAGAAGGTTTCATAAAATCTAACAAATAGTCGGCTGGCTCACACACACACACACACACACACACAAATATTTTTTTCTCCCATAAAATTTCTCGCAGCATGCTAATATATTTTTTTTTTACTCTTTGTTCTGTTGAAAAAAAAATACTCTCTTTGTTTAAAGTACATATTTTCTAAAATTTGCAACCCCTTTTTTATTAAACTGAGATCTTCGATCAAATTACAAATTGTCATTCGATCTTCTGTTTGAACTGGGTCTAAAAAGTCAAGTTCTTCAATTTGTTGCTCTTGCTGATGCATTTCTATGAGTTCATCAATTGCGAATCCAGCTGTTCCTGAAAATCATTACTATGCACTTGTAAATTCTTTTACCTAGCAAGATCGACAACTTCTTCAATCAATTTAACAATTCCATCAGTATTTGGCACTAATTCATCCTGAGTTTGAGGATGGAAAAAAAAAAAAAAAGACGAATCAACGATATTTGAAAATTACGTAACTCCAAATTCACGTCAATTGAAAGTAGCGTAAGTCGAAGTGTATTACTGTAAAAATATTTTTTATCCATATAACTGTGATTCATCCTAATATTTATGACTTTCAATGTAGTTATTAGATAGACAGATTAAAAATGTAGACCTCTACATTACAAGAAGTACAAATGTGGCTGATAGAGCGAAATTTTGACTTTTACCGACCACTAAGCCATTTGTCACTCACACATTTACACTCTCAATCCAGATTAAAGTGGTTCTTGACTCAGTTAAGTTGAAATCAAAATGACTGGGGACACATCGTTTTTAGCGACGATTCCCGCTTCCAACTGGGTCTGACGATTATGGAAGACGTGTCTGGAGACACCCAGGGCAGCGTGCCTATCCTGCTTCCACTCTTGCATGCCTCACAAGCCCTCAACCAGGAGTTATGGTCTGGGGTGGAATTCCTTTGAACAGCTGGACTTCTTTGGTCGTCATTAGAAACGCATTTACAGCACAGCGGTACGTCGACAACATTTTGAAAACTGTTTTGCTAACGTTTCTTTTGCAGTACCCTGGGCCTATTTTTCAGGAAAAAAATTCCAGACCACATACAAAACGTCTTGCTATGAACTGTCTTAAAGCTCTTCAAATACTTCCTTCGCTATCCAGATCACCAGATCTCTCTCCAATTGAGCATATCTGGAATATGATGGAAAGGCGGTTGCATCTACCAGAGAATGTTAGTGACTTGGTCCGAGAATTGGAGAAAATTGGCAAGAAAAATCGCAGAAAACTATCGGGGTGGTTTATCACTCTATGCTACGTCGTATGGCAGCTTGTATCCATGCTAGAGGTGGGACAATATCTTATTGTGCTCGTTATTTTGGAACTGTGTAACGGAAATAAATCATTTAATTTTTCTGAAATTTTAATAATTTTCTATTATGTATATAATCTTTCTACCTTTTTTTTTTTTTGTCTCTATAAGACAACTCGTTTTTGGTGTGTGGTTTTTTGTTTGTTATAGAGTGTATTTTAACTTTCATTTGCCTCCATACCAGTAACAGAATTTAAAATATTATTTTCGAAATGATCAAAGTACTATCGTTTCGTTGATATACTAAAATACTTACCGAGGAAACAAACATATATCTATATATATAAAGGAGAAAAGCGACTCACACTGACTGACTGACTGATTGACTGACTAATCACGATATCTCTGGAACTATTCAACCTACAGACTTGACATTTGGTAGACATGTTCCTTTCATAGAGTAGACATCAGCTAAGAACGGATTTTCCGAAATTCGAAACGCAAGGGGCGTTACGGGGGTTAAGGGCGCTATAAATGATTGTTTCCATGTTTAAACTACTCAATGTACAATTTTGAAATTAGGTAAGCAGATTCCTTTCATACAATAAAGATCCTCTACAAAATAAATTTGGTGAAAATCGACCCCTAAGTGGCATTGTAGGGGCTTAGGGGGCGTTATAGACAGTTATTTCCATTTTTAAACTATTTGACGCACTGTCTTTAAATTTGATAAATAGATGCCTTTCGTAGAATAATGATCAGTTAAAAAACGGGTTTTGTGAAAACAGACTTCTAAGTGGCGTTGCGGGGGATTAAGGGGCGTAATAGATAAATATATCCGTTTTTAAACTACTTCACCTACCTCCTTGAAAATTGGTAGGTAAGTTTCTTTAATAGAGTAAATATCCGCTACAAAACGAGTTTTGGGAAAATTGACCCCCAAGGGGTGTTGCGGGGGCGCGGGGGGGGGGTTTAAGGGGCGTTATAAATTCCAATTTTAAGTTTTTAGACGTACAGTCTTGAAACTTAGTAAGCAGATTCCTCTCATAGGGTAGAGATCAGCTACAAGATGGATTTCGTGAAAATTGCCCCCAAGTGGCGTTGCGGGACTTAAGGGGCGTTATAGATAATTATTTCCATTTTTAAACTATTAGACGCACATTCTTTATGTTTGATAAATAGATTTCTTTCATAGAGTAGAGATCAGCTATAAGAAGGTTTTGTGAAAACAGACCTCTAAGTGGCGTTGCGGGGGATTAAGTGGCGTAAGAGATAAATATTTTCGTTTTTAAACTACTTGACCTACCTGCTTGAAAATTGGTAGGAATGTTTCTTTCATGGAGTAAATATCCGCTACAAAACGGGTTTGGGGAAAATCGACCCCCAAGGGGTGTTGCGGGGGGTTAAGGGCAGATATAAATAATTATTTCTATTTTTAAACTATTAGACGCACAGTCTTGAAATTTGATAAGCAGATTCCTCTCATAGGATAGAGATACACTACAAAATGTGTTTTCGGAAAATTGACCCCCAGGTGGCGTTGCGGGGGTTCAAAGGGCGTTATTGATATTTTTTTTTTGTATTTTTTATTTATTGGAAGCACATACTTCAAATTTTGCAAGCAGATTCCTTTCATAGAGTTAAATTCCCCTACAAAATGGGTTTTGTGAAAACAGACCCCGAAGTGGCGTTGCGGGGGCTCAAGTGGCGTTATACGTAATTATCCCCATTTTTAAACCATTAGACGTACAGTCCTGAAATTTGATAAGCAGATTCCTTTCGTAAAGTAGAGAACCGCTACAAAATGGGTTTTGCGAATATCAAGTACCAAGTTTGATTTCGGGAGATTAAGAGGCGTAATCGATAAATATTTCCATTTTTAAACTATTTGATCATCCTGCTTGAAAATTGGTAGCCATGTTCCTTTCATGGAATAACAAAGAGTAAAACGAAAATTGACCCCTAAGGATAGTTGCGAGGGGTCAAGAGGAGTTACAGAAAAAAATTCCTGTTTTTAATTGTTAGACCCATATACTTGAAATTTGTTAAGCATGTTTCTTTTGTTGAATAGGGATCCACTAAGAATGTATTTTAAGCAAATCAAGTTCTGGTACGGGGGGGTGCAGGGGGTTACTGGGACGTATTGACAAAAAAAATTACCTTTTTCGAGCCACAAGAACTATAATAATGAAATTTTGTTTGCATTTTTCTTTTGTTGAATTGAAATCCGCCAAGAGCGGTTATTTTGGAAAACGGCTCTCAACGGGATTACGGGGATATTAATAGTAAAACTTTTGATTTTTTCTGTTAGATTTAGACTTGAAATTTGGCTTGCATGTTCAATTTACGGAGTAGAGATCCACCGAAAATTGGTTTTGCGGGAATCCACTTGGTTTTTGGGTTACGAAAGAGTAAACATCATTCTATACTTCACACACATTTTAGAGATTTTTAGAAAATACAAATTAGATGAATTTTGCCCTTTTTTTTTTTTTTTTATCGACAGGCGACACTTACAGGTATAAGTATATTTTTCAATACAATCGAATTCTTAATGCAGGACTTAGATATCAATAATTTATACATATATATATATAAGCAGTAAAAAATTATAAAACATCATAAAATACCGAGCGAAGTGGGCGGGTAACGGCTAGTTTTTATATATGTGAGTGTGCATAAGCTTGTATTTGTTTGTAAAAGTATGCGTGAAATTGTGTACTCCTTTTCATCATCAAAAATATCATAAAATTCAATTTTCTTGCATCTGAATAATGAATATTAGAATGCTTAAAATTATATATAAATTGCGGATATGTTTGTAATTCAATTTTCAAAATTAAATTTTTGATTTATTTTTATCTAAGTAACTAAAAAAAAAATCAAAGGTTATCTGTGACCTATATGATGTTATTAAATTTATCTAGAAATTTCACTTGAATGTATTTAATAAATATTTCAGAAATGATAAAAATTTAATATCTATCTGTGCAAAAAAAGAAATTTTAAAACTTAATACAATGCAGAAATTTTTCTGGTTTTCTGAATGCATTCAGTATATCAAATTATGCATTCAGAAACTCAAAATATTGAAATACGATATTGTAGTCTGTGTATATAAAAAAAGGAAAAATAATAATTAACCTAAAAAAAATTCCTTTTTTTCTAAGTCGTATGCATTCATGACTTATAAACAACTACTGTAACAAATAGATACCAAATATTAAAGAATTTTCAATTACGTTACGCAACTGAATGCTATTTTTATTTAATAATATTATGTAAATCGAAATTTTTTGTATGATCTTTTTTCCCTCCAAATTTTGAGTTTCAAAATTGAATTCTAAAACTGTAAAATTACATTGTATATTTTTGAGGAAAATGAAAGAAGTTTGTGGATTCAATGCATAAAATTGAACGCATGTTTCATAAATTATATTTTCAAGTAAAGTAATTCTTTTATATTATTCAGATTTTCAATATTATGGCAATGCTCAAATTAATATTTCAGTTTTTTCATTCTTTAAATATGTGTTAACGAATGCAGCCAAGGGATAGTGGAAAGAGTTTTTCAGCAGTTTATTTCTGAAACAATGTGTGCTTTTTATTGGCCTAAATAAGTCGATTTAAGAATTCAAATAGTCTTGTATTGACAGATGCATGAAATGAATTAAGGAGGATGAATAGCTTACATTTTATGAGAATTATTCGCAAAGCATTGTTATATTTAGTATTTTTATTTAAAAAAAAACATTGGTATTTATTAAGCAAACATTTTGTTTGTTTTCTTCAATTTCCAAATTTTATTAAACTCCATTTTTGTAATCGGACAAAATAAAAATACGATTCAGTATGAAGTAAAAACTTAATGCTCTGATTCTCCATTTTTAAATTACAATTGTTTTCTTAAAATTCAAACACAAACCTTTAAATTCTTTAATAGATTTAAAATGATAATATTTGAATTACACATATGTGTGTTCTAAAGGCAATACGTTTGATTTTTTTTTTTGTAAATTTTTTAATGGAGTTTTCTTTTGAAGATAATCTTTGAAATACTGCGAAATATTTAATGAACTAATGCTAATATATTACACAGAGTACCACTTTATTATAAATAATAATAAATGTTTCGTAATTTTATGTATAGATATTACAACAAAACATTTTGCATCAATTTTACATACTGGAGGGAAAAAATGTTTTCTACTTTATTTATGTTCCATAAAAAAATCAATGAGATCACGCTAAATATAAATAAAAAATCAAAATTATTAAAAATCTCCGATTTTTTATGTGCGTAAAAATTTTGAGAAAGTTTGTCTGTTATTTTTTTTTTTACTTAGTTGATTTAAAATATGAATGTTAAGTGAATATAAACTAAACTGTTTAATAAAGGCAATTGACTTTTATATATTTTACTATGGGGACCATGGTTAGTTAATTTTTTGCTTAAATATATTTGTATGTAGCATATTTTTTAAAAAATTTCATGTGTTTATTTATTTAGTCACTAGCCTGATGAATAAATACAAAATACCTATTGCAGTAACGCAGTTTTTTCCCGAATGGTAATGAAAGAAATCAAATCATTGATATATTTCACAAACTAAAAGGCGAATTTGCAAATGAGATTAAAATAAAGGCCTCAACTATACAAATGGAGGAAAGTATTTGAAAATGACTGTGAAAAAAAAAAAGAAATTTTGACACATATTCAACAATAGAAATTCAGTGAAATTTCGGTAAATTCATGACAATGTTTTTACGCCAGTTTTCTTCATGATAGATTTTCAATTGCATAGTTTATTGCTGGTATATTTTGAAGTATTATTATTCAGTACATATATAGCTGTAAATTCTTTTTATTGTGATTGTTATGATTCACTTTCAGTCTAATAATACTTTAATACCCAACACAGATTATGCAATACAAGAAAAATTAAATATATTTTAGTAGATGACACTTGAATATATTTTCCCGTATCTGCAGTTTAATACTTTATAAGTTAAAGTTACTTAAATAACTTACGTGTAATGGTGATTTCTTTTGAAAAAAATCTTTATTATACATTACATTTATTTATTTGTGTCTTGCAATTGTAAAATTAAGGAATTTAAAGAAAATTACAATACATGATTTCTAAACTAGAAAAATTATACATTTAAAATTCGAATTTTCCTGATTTTATAAAGAATTTCTAAAATATATGAAGTTAAATCTATATTTCAATTTCAAATCTTTTTTTTATAAAGTATCTTACATTGAATCGAATGAACAATGTACTATCAAATAATAATTTAAAGTTATATATAGTTATGTACACTAGTTTTATTTGAAATAAATATGCTCTTTTGACATTTGTTTCAAATGAAAACTCTTCTATACATCAATTCTATATCTTTTATGTAGATGACCAGTTAAAATAATATGGCTGTATTAGTGATAATTCTTACAGTAGTACAATACATATAATTCAACATTTCTGTAAAATAACAAACACATATCGTTATATTTCTAATAGTTCAAATTCCCGGGTGGCATGTATTCATACAGCAGCAAGAAGCTATGTTCTGATGAAAATGAGCTTCTTGCAACAATCCTATTTTGCATGAAAGATAATAATACTCTCATACAAATTTCTATGACAGAATCTATGATACAAAACCAGCGAACCAAAGTATTAAAACTTATCTCCAGTAGGATTAGTCATAAAGTTTGTGTCTGAGCCAGGATTTTATTGCTTAAGTTTATGTTTGTAACAATGAGTTGTGTGTGTTGTGTGTGTAAACTATTTTAAGGAAATATAGCCACGTAAGGTTATTGAGATTCTCTGTCATTTAAGCATATATAAATATTTATCTTAATCATAAAATTCACAACTATTTGAGGGAACAAATTATGCATGTATGTACTATGTACACAAACACAAAAATTTTAAAATTTTTTTTTTTTCGGAAAGTATTTTTTTGATATATTTTTGATGTCATTCAACATTGAGTTCGATGCCTGTAAATAAATGTATATTGATGTATTATACTCTAATTGGAAGTTTTAATAAAAATAAGATTTTTTAGATATATATTTTTAAAATACGGATATTACAATATTGAACTAAATTTATGCGCTTTTTAGCAGGAAGCACAAAGAAGGATCAAAATGGGGTGGAGTTGCACAAAACAACGAGAAATATGCATAGAATTAACTTTTTGGCTAGAAATGACAAACTAACTGCTGTCCTACAGCAATATTATGGAGTAATCGAAGGATGAATAAAATAGAAGATATTTGAATTTTAAGAAATAACTTCCCTTCAAAAGTGGTTCAAAACAACATGGACTGTAAAGGTAGCAAGGTAGGATCTTAGGATCTATTGAATTTTTGATCCGAGTGATGTAGTAATTCTATAATATTTTGGCCGGAATGGATAAAACGTGCATGCACACAACGTAAAGATAGTAGCTGTTGACCTAGCTTCTGATGCGTCCTTATCAATGATCCTACACGCTTAACTGAGATATTAGTAGTTTTAAGATAGATCACTAATGGGTACTGCAACAAATTGAATTTGCGATAAAATGTCTTCGTGCCGCCTGCTCTTTATTGTTGCATTCTACCAGCAATGTTAGCAGAGGTAACTGGTGTATTCAAATAGGAATCTCAGATATTATTTTTATTGATGATTACCGCAACGAACTGAGTCCCGATTATCAGTGAAAATTAATTCGAGGTATTCCCGTCAGTGAAGACATGTTCACCTCTTTATTGTTCACATATCACATTCTAACAACCAGATTGTACCATAGGATAGGATTCCATTCGATAAAACTGGATCCCTTTGGTCTTCAGCCGTGACACTTTTACAGCACGTTGTACAATCACGAGAGTCTACAATCCTTTCTAATGATCTTAGTTTCACAGATTCCTTGGTATACCCTTAAAATATGGTTAAAGCCCTGCAACACACATCATGTCTTTCACCTGTTTGACGTACTTCTAAGACTCTTAAATAGCCCGACCCCATACCCCTTTTGATTGTGCAAAAAAAAAGAGGGCCCTAATGAATAGGAGTTTCTGACAGCATTTTGATAGCGTCGATATAACTCGGCAATACGAATGTGTTTATTGGTCAATACCACATAAGCATGCTTACCAACTACGCTGGATAACATCTTTTGTGATGGTTAGAGTTGGAACTTATATACTTTTGAATTTTTTAGTCCTCGAAGCTGTAATTTTTGATTAAGAGATTCATTTTCTGTGGTAATTCCATCTCCGTTACAGTAAAATTAAGTTAACCTTCTTGATGTGTCAACTTTTATATTCGTATCAAATAAATAGTTTGGTTGATTGATTAACTGGTTACTAACGTCACACTAAGAGGCAACATGGATGCTTTGGGCTTCAGATCCCTTAATTTGCCAGCCGGCTGGTATGGTTAGTTTGTCATTGGCCTTCTGCATCTAAGGTTGTGGGTCGGCACCGGTCCAAGTAGGTGGATTTTCATAATGCATAAAATCGACAGCGGTCATGCCGTATGAGTATACGGGCATGTAAAAGAACCCTAATGTTTCTGTTTCGCTTGGGTGCTCTCGGTAAAATTAAATCCTAGAACAGGTTCACATCGTCAGAATGTAAGTGGAGAGCAGTGAGTGAGTGAGTGAATATTAACGTCCCACTGTTCAGCTACAGAGCGACGGTCCGCGTAATTTTGAACCATGGTCAAGTGACGCGGACGACACCTGAGCTGGCATCCCCCTCTCCTAACTACCACACCAACGGGAGGACGTTTGAGTTCTCGACAGATTTAACTTGTATCGCTCCCCTACACGGCGGATCTTCAGTGGTACTAGGATCGAACTCATGACATGCTAGCCACGATCCGATGCCTATACCAATCGGCTACCGCAGCCATGCAAGTGGAGAGGAAACTAGATGTCAAAAATTAATTGCGGAATTTGCTATCACCTATATGGTGCCACGCTTAAAAGTGATACCAGCACCATTAGAAAAAAATATTTTAATTTGGAGCTCCAATAAAGTGATGATGTTGGCTACTAACCTGAAACCTCATTCTCTGATTTTTAACACCATGTCAACATGAGGTTTTCAACCTAGATAGACTTAATGAACGTAATGTATACAGCGATTCGTAATGGCACTAGAACTTTCAAATCATGACTCGGGAAAAAGAAATGAATAGTCTGAAGTATTACAGATAGAATTCTACGGTATAGAAACACAGCTTAAAAATATTATGATAAAATTGGTTTATCTCCACATTATATATATGAATGCAACTTATAACGAGATTTCAATTATAATAGTTTAGGGTTTGCAGCCTCGGGATCCCGGGATCTAGGCGGTTTTTTTAAATCCTGGGATTAAAATAACTAATCCCGGGATTTCATTTTTTTTTTTGTCTGAATGGCAATTTTGAAATTTATTTTCAAAGTTTCGTGAATCTGGTATTACATTTAATGTATCTTATTTACTTTTTTGTACTATATACGTTTAGTGTCAGTTTTCTTACGTGTTGAACCTTCAAGGGTTCGAGGTGGGTGCCTATGTTAAACCGTGAAATTTGATATGTTTTCTCTTATTTTTCTTCTATAACACCATCCCCATCGCGAGTGGGGTCAGAAAACGGACATTTCTCCCCTCTCAAGATGTCTGGTGTCAGCTAACTTGGACAGAGGCAATTAGAGATTTTGGAAGATATCTAGTAGGGTTTTCAGCCCCAGAATCCCAGTGTTTTTGTTCCAATCCTGAAATCACGGGATTAAAATAACTAACGCCGGGATTTATTTTTTGTCTGAATTATATAAAAAAAATTTTCCCATTAAAATATTCCAAGAATTTAATTCTTCAAAATTTATATTTTGTTTATGAAATACGTACGTAGAATTTTTTTGTGCAATTATAAATGATATAGGCAAATATATATATATATATATATATTCACAGCTCTCATTCCTCATATGGGAGAACGTCACACACATCTAAGTGGCTCACTGCAATGCTTACGCAATAGCAACATCTCAAGAATAGATTTTATTGTATTTACTTCTTCAATTAAATACTTTTAATTGATAGCGGACATGCTTGGAAGACTTGAGATGCTACAAATCCCATTGCATTTCTAACAGCTCATGCAACTGGATCTTCAATTTCAAATGAGATCACACTTGAATTTGATTCACATTTCGATTCAATAATTGGATCAATTTATACATACAAAAACCATTAAGTGGTGCAGAAGAACTAAATAAAGTTATCAAAGAGGTATAAGCACCAATGCAGTCTATTAGATTTCAGACACTGTTATTAATAATTCAAAAAGGAATGTCTCCTTTTTGAAAATGGAGGGAGACATGGTGACTAACTAAAAAGAACATACTCCTATTTAATGACGATAATACCTACTAATAAACAATCTGAACGTGCCTTTTCTTAGGCAGGACAATTTGTAACAAAAATAAGAAGCCATTTCAACGATGAAACGCTGGACGAGCTGCGTTTTTATAAGCTTATTTACAGAAACACAAGAAATGTAGAAATGCTTTATTTAAAAATTTCATTTGGTACTATTTTTATTTGCTTTTTATGATAAATTAATTTTTTTATTTGTTTCATTAAAACAATATTAAATCAATATTTAAATATATTTTTAGTTTTATTATGCAATTTTAGCTATGCTAATATGTAAGTATTTTTAATAAATAGCCCTATCCTAATAATGGGACCGATCCCGGGATCCGAGGATTTGTGTAATGTAATCCCGAAATCCCGGGATTGAAATGACACGGGATCAAACCCTATAATAGTTTCTAATTATGGGTTATTTCTGGTAAATGATAACGTGGATAATTAATAACCTAAGGAAAAATGCATTTATTTATTTTCTCGTTTTAATTTTTTTCAACTATATGGGTAGAATATTGGAATAATAAATTATTTCAGCAAACCTTAAAATAAATTGATTTTTGGTAATGAAATGAAAATCCTTACATTGATTTCCAAAAGCAGATGTACATACGGTTTCAAGTGAAAAAGCAAAATATTTATCGTAAACAATCCAAAGGATGGTTTATATACACATAAAATATACACTTACCTCAAGCAACACACATGGAATTTATTTGAAATTATCAGCATCAACATAAACATTTAGGTGTTGTTCATTTGCATTGGAAGATGCCAAAAGAAGTTCTTTAATGAAATAATATGTCACATTCAAAATATATAGATATATATTGAAAATATTAACTGCGGACATTTAATAATTTAAGCTATAACTAAATATATTTTTCAAGATACATTCTGGTTTAGTGCAGAAAGAATTCTGATTTATGGAAAATTATGTATTTAGAAGCTATTTATAAGCGTCTTAAGTATCGACCTTAGATATCTCTCTGTTTTATGCACGCACTCACACACTAGTTAGAGTGCTAAGTACAGATGTTAAAATGTTATTATTTGATAAATATTTAAAACTAAATTTATTCTTTAGCTTATTTTAGAAATATGAGTTGCTTGAGTTTGAAGGTCTTTTTTTTGTATGTGTAATCCTAATTTAAATAAATAAATAAAAAGCACATGTGTCGTGATACACGAATTGTAATTGTAATACTTTGTTAAGGCTTGGGGTAAATGTAAATATATTCATTCTATTCACTAATTTAATTTATGGAAATCAATTTGATTACATTCATTTAACACTTAATAAATTATATTACCAGATAGGATGAAAAAGTAGATTGCATCAAAATACAAAAATATTTTGCTAATCAATAAAATGTAATAAATGTTAAAAGGTTTTATTTAATTTTAATAAAATAGATTCATACAAAGTACGAAATTGTCATTTTGCTTAACATTTCGTTCAATGTCTGCTTTGATTTTATTACACCGACTGAATTTCTAATAAAAAAAATGCGTCACAACACATTTTAGACAAGAGGAGAAAGTTACTTATCACTTAATCTAGAACGTAACTTCAGCGTTTATCACAGCTGTGGTACCACAAATAATTCGTGAAGCACTGGCGTGATAGTCATTTATAGAATATCAGTGACGTAAAAATATTAATCACGTTTCAACACATGATACGATAAATTTATTTTTATGTCTCTGTCAAGTAATAAAATATGTGTTGTAACATCTCAAAAGAATAAGTACTGATCAAACGAATCATCCCACTATATAAAGAATTTCCTTGCTGGCTTTTCCTTTCAGCCATAACAAGACAACAAAGTTTCCAAAACAGCTGTCGCTGGCAAACGATTATTATTGATTCATTACCGGTCTTTTGGAGCAATGCTAATTAAGACACTTCCATTGAGGTGTGGAAGAAAATGCTCTGACATCCCGAAGCAATTTTTTGACATTCCCGACGGCCGAACCTGGATTCGTGATGTCTTGCCATTCAGAAGGTACCAGGCTGAATGACTTCGGATAATGAATGGATTGTATAAATTTTTTTTCGGGTTCATTGATTCGATG
>BMAO01011400.1:0-17537 GCA_019973975.1 Trichonephila clavata | reverse complement strand
TTTCCAGCAGTCCAGCACACGCCATGTCTCTTTAGACTACAAAGCAATGCTTCAAACCTGTCAATGGACCTCGTAAGACATTTCAAGACGCAATGGATCCCTTTACGAAACAAGGAAACTGCCCAAGGACGCTCATTCGAAAAAGTCCTTATACTAAAGCACTACGGGTCTTAGGATCAGAGTGCCCAGATTTGATATCCGGGGGCAACCTTTCGGAGCCATCCCTGCCACAGTTCCATTCATTATTCAACAAAGCTGTGTTTTTAATCTGTCACTGGACAACAGAGACCTTTTCAGGATAACAAAGCTGTGTTTTTAATCTGTCACTGGACAACAGAGGACCTTTTCAGGATAACAATGCAGTGTTTTAAATCCCCTGGACACAATGGAATTGGTTTTCCAACAGTGCATGTCTCTTTACTCAACAACAATGCCTCAACCTGTCCATGGAAAGCAGGATACCTTCGCTGAGCAAAAAATGCATCCATCCACACAACAAAACAGTGGTTTAAAAATGTCGATGAATATTTTAAGGTCTTTGACGAGCAACACAGGCTTCCATACGACAAGGCGGTCCTTGAGACCTCTCGTTGGCGTCCGTATAGCTTTAGGGAACAATACAGAGAGAAAAGTATTGTTTTTACCCCCCCCTCTCACCGCCACCGTGGATTTCGTTTTCCAGCAGTCCAGCACACGCCATGTCTCTTTAGACTACAAAGCAATGCTTCAAACCTGTCAATGGACCTCGTAAGACATTTCTAGACGCAATGGATCCCTATACGAAACAAGGAAACTGACCAAGGACGCTCATTCGAAAAAGTCCTTATACTAAAGCACTACGGGTCTTAGATCACAGTGCCCAGATTTGATATCGGGGCAACCTTTTCGGAGCCATCCCTGCCACAGTTCCATTTTATTCAACAAAGCTGTTTTTAATCTGTCACTGGACAACAGAGGACCTTTTCAGGATAACAATGCAGTGTTTTAAATCCCCTGGACACAATGGAATTGGTTTTCCAACAGTGCATTCTCTTTACTCAACAATACAATGCCTTCAACCTGTGCAGCTGAGCAGAAAATGCATCCATCCACACAACAAAACAGTGGTTTAAAACTGTCCATGAATATTTTAAGGACTCTGACAAGCAACACAGGCTTCCATACGACAAGGCGGTCCTTGAGACCTCTCGTTGAGCGTCCGTATAGCTTTAGGGAACAATACAGAGAGAAAAGTATTGTTTTTACCCCCCCCTTCTCCCCGCCATTGTGGATTTCGTTTTCCAGCAGTCCAGCACACGCCATGTCTCTTTAGACTACAAAGCATGCTTCAAACCTGTCAATGGACCTCGTAAGACATTTCAAGACGCAATGGAGCCTTTACGAAACAAGGAAACTGTCCAAGGACCTCATTCGAAAAAGTCCTTATACTAAAGCAGGCTACGTTCTTAGGATCACAGTACACAGATTTGATATCAGGGGGCAACCTTTTCGGGGAGCCATCCCTGCCACAGTTCCCATTCTTTATTCAACAAAGCTGTGTTTTTAATCTGTCACTGGACAACAGATGACCTTTTCAGGATAACAATGCAATGTTTTAAATCCCCTGGACACAATGGAATTGGTTTTCCAACAGTGCTTACGCTTCTCTTTACTCAACAATACAATGCCTTCAACCTGTCCAGCTGAGCAGAAAATGCATCCATCCACACAACAAACAGTGGTTTAAAACTGTCATGAATATTTTAAGGACTCTGACAAGCAACACAGGCTTCCATACGACAAGGCGGTCCTTGAGACCTCTCGTTGAGCGTCCGTATAGCTTTAGGGAACAATACAGAGAGAAAAGTATTGTTTTTACCCCCCCCCCTTCTCCCCGCCATTGTGGATTTCGTTTTCCAGCAGTCCAGCAAACGCCATGTCTCTTTAGACTACAAAGCAATGCTTCAAACCTGTCAATGGACCTCGTAAGACATTTCAAGACGCAATGGAGCCCTTTACGAAACAAGGAAACTGCCCAAGGACGCTCATTCCAAAAAGTCCTTATACTAAAGCACTACGGGTCTTAGGATCAGAGTGCCCAGATTTGATATCCGGGGGCAACCTTTCGGAGCCATCCCTGCCACAGTTCCATTCATTATTCAACAAAGCTGTGTTTTTAATCTGTCACTGGACAACAGAGGACCTTTTCAGGATAACAATGCAGTGTTTTAAATCCCCTGGGCACAATGGAATTGGTTTTCCAACAGTGCATGTCTCTTTACTCAACAATACAATGCCTCAACCTGTCCATGGCAGCGGTACCGTGAGCAGAAAATGCATCCATCCACACAACAAAACAGTGGTTTAAAAATGTCCATGAATATTTTAAGGACTTTGACGAGCAACACAGGCTTCCATACGACAAGGCGGTCCTTGAGACCTCTCGTTGGGCGTCCGTATAGCTTTAGGGAACAATACAGAGAGAAAAGTATTGTTTTAACCCCCCCCCCCCTTCTCCCCGCCACCGTGGATTTCGTTTTCCAGCAGTCCAGCACACGCCATGTCTCTTTAGACTACAAAGCAATGCTTCAAACCTGTCAATGGACCTCGTAAGACATTTCAAGACGCAATGGATCCCTTTACGAAACAAGGAAACTGTCCAAGGACGCTCATTCGAAAAAGTCCTTATACTAAAGCAGGCCTACGTCTTAGGATCACAGTACACAGATATGATATCAGGGGGCAACCTTTTCGGAGCCATCCCTGCCACAGTCCCATTCTTTATTCAACAAAGCTGTGTTTTTAATCTGTCACTGGACAACAGATGACCTTTTCAGGATAACAATGCAATGTTTTAAATCCCCTGGACACAATGGAATTGGTTTTCCAACAGTGCTTACGCTTCTCTTTACTCAACAATACAATGCCTTCAACCTGTGCAGCTGAGCAGAAAATGCATCCATCCACACAACAAAACAGTGGTTTAAAACTGTCCATGAATATTTTAAGGACTCTGACAAGCAACACAGGCTTCCATACAACAAGGCGGTCCTTGAGACCTCTCGTTGAGCGTCCGTATAGCTTTAGGGAACAATACAGAGAGAAAAGTATTGTTTTTACCCCCCCCTTCTCACCGCCATTGTGGATTTCGTTTTCCAGCAGTCCAGCACACGCCATGTCTCTTTAGACTACAAAGCAATGCTTCAAACCTGTCAATGGACCTCGTAAGACATTTCAAGACGCAATGGAGCCCTTTACGAAACAAGGAAACTGCCCAAGGACGCTCATTCGAAAAAGTCCTTATACTAAAGCACTACCGGGTCTTAGGTCAGAGTGCCCAGAAGTGATATCCGGGGGCAACCGTTTCGGAGCCATCCCTGCCACAGTTCCATTCATTATTCAACAAAGCTGTGTTTTTAATCTTTCACTGGACAACAGAGGACCTTTTCAGGATAACAAAGCTGTGTTTTTAATCTGTCACTGGACAACAGAGGACCTTTTCAGGATAACAATGCAGTGTTTTAAATCCCCTGGACACAATGGAATTGGTTTTCCAACAGTGCATGTCTCTTTACTCAACAATACAATGCCTCCAACCTGTCCATGGACAGCAGGATACCTTCGCTGAGCAGAAAATGCATCCATCCACACAACAAAACAGTGGTTTAAAAATGTGCATGAATATTTTAAGGTCTTTGACGAGCAATACAGGCTTCCATACGACAAGGCGGTCCTTGAGACCTCTCGTTGGGCATCCGTATAGCTTTAGGGAACAATACAGAGAGAAAAGTATTGTTTTTACCCCCCCCCTCTCCCCGCCACCGTGGATTTCGTTTTCCAGCAGTCCAGCACACGCCATGTCTCTTTAGACTGCAAAGCAATGCTTCAAACCTGTCAATGGACCTCGGTAAGACATTTCAAGACGCAATGGAGCCCTTTACGAAACAAGGAAACTGCCCAAGGACGCTCATTCGAAAAAGTCCTTATACTAAAGCACTACCGGGTCTTAGGTCAGAGTGCCCAGAAGTGATATCCGGGGGCAACCGTTTCGGAGCCATCCCTGCCACAGTTCCATTCATTATTCAACAAAGCTGTGTTTTTAATCTGTCACTGGACAACAGAGGACCTTTTCAGGATAACAATGCAGTGTTTTAAATCCCCTGGACACAATGGAATTGGTTTTCCAACAGTGCATGTCTCTTTACTCAACAATACAATGCCTCCAACCTGTCCATGGACAGTAGGATACCTTCGCTGAGCAGAAAATGCATCCATCCACCCAACAAAACAGTGGTTTAAAAATGTGCATGAATATTTTAAGGTCTTTGACGAGCAATACAGTCTTCCATACGAAGAGGCGGTCCTTGAGACCTCTCGTTGGGCATCCGTATAGCTTTAGGGAACAATACAGAGAGAAAAGTATTGTTTTTACCCCCCTTCTCCCCGCCATTGTGGATTTCGTTTTCCAGCAGTCCAGCACACGCCATGTCTCTTTAGACTACAAAGCAATGCTTCAAACCTGTCAATGGACCTCGTAAGACATTTCAAGACGCAATGGAGCCCTTTACGAAACAAGGAAACTGCCCAAGGACGCTCATTCGAAAAAGTCCTTATACTAAAGCACTACCGGGTCTTAGGTCAGAGTGCCCAGAAGTGATATCCGGGGGCAACCGTTTCGGAGCCATCCCTGCCACAGTTCCATTCATTATTCAACAAAGCTGTGTTTTTAATCTGTCACTGGACAACAGAGGACCTTTTCAGGATAATAATGCAGTGTTTTAAATCCCCTGGACACAATGGAATTGGTTTTCCAACAGTGCTTATGCTTCTCTTTACTCAACAATACAATGCCTTCAACCTGTCCAGCTGAGCAGAAAATGCATCCATCCACACAACAAAACAGTGGTTTAAAACTGTCCATGAATATTTTAAGGAATCTGACAAGCAACACAGGCTTCCATACGACAAGGCGGTCCTTGAGACCTCTCGTTGGCGTCCGTATAGCTTTAGGGAACAATACAGAGAGAAAAGTATTGTTTTTACCCCCCCCCTTCTCCCCGCCACGTGGATTTCGTTTTCCAGCAGTCCAGCACACGCCATGTCTCTTTAGACTACAAAGCAATGCTTCAAACCTGTCAATGGACCTCGTAAGACATTTCAAGACGCAATGGATCCCTTTACGAAACAAGGAAACTGTCCAAGGACGCTCATTCGAAAAAGTCCTTATACTAAAGCAGCTACGTCTTAGGATCAGAGTGCCCAGATTTGATATCCGGGGGCAACCGTTTCGGAGCCATCCCTGCCACAGTTCCATTCATTATTCAACAAAGCTGTGTTTTTAATCTGTCACTTGACAACAGAGGACCTTTTCAGGATAACAATGCAATGTTTTAAATCCCCTGGACACAATGGAATTGGTTTTCCAACAGTGCTTACGCTTCTCTTTACTCAACAATACAATGCCTTCAACCTGTCCAGCTGAGCAGAAAATGCATCCATCCACACAACAAAACAGTGGTTTAAAACTGTCCATGAATATTTTAAGGACTCTGACAAGCAACACAGGCTTCCATACGACAAGGCGGTCCTTGAGACCTCTCGTTGAGCGTCCGTATAGCTTTAGGGAACAATACAGAGAGAAAAGTATTGTTTTTACCCCCCCCTTCTCCCCGCCATTGTGGATTTCGTTTTCCAGCAGTCCAGCACACGCCATGTCTCTTTAGACTACAAAGCAATGCTTCAAACCTGTCAATGGACCTCGTAAGACATTTCAAGACGCAATGGAGCCCTTTACGAAACAAGGAAACTGCCCAAGGACGCTCATTCGAAAAAGTCCTTATACTAAAGCACTACCGGGTCTTAGGTCAGAGTGCCAGAAGTGATATCCGGGGGCAACCGTTTCGAAGCCATCCCTGCAACAGTTCCATTCATTATTCAACAAAGCTGTGTTTTTAATCTGTCACTGGACAACAGAGGACCTTTTCAGGATAACAAAGCTGTGTTTTTAATCTGTCACTGGACAACAGAGGACCTTTTCAGGATAACAATGCAGTGTTTTAAATCCCCTGGGCACAATGGAATTGGTTTTCCAACAGTGTATGTCTCTTTACTCAAAAATACAATGCCTCCATCCTGTCCATGGACAGCAGGATACTTCGCTGAGCAGAAAATGCATCCATCCACACAACAAAACAGTGGTTTAAAAATGTCCATGAATATTTTAAGGACTTTGACGAGCAACACAGGCTTCCATACGACAAGGCGGTCCTTGAGACCTCTCGATGGGCGTCCGTAAAGCTTTAGGGAACAATGCAGAGAGAAAAGTATTGTTTTTACCCTCCCCCCTTCTCCCCTCCATTGTGGATTTCGTTTTCCAGCAGTCCAGCACACGCCATGTCTCTTTAGACTACAAAGCAATGCTTCAAACCTGTCAATGGACCTCCTAAGACATTTCAAGACGCAATGGATCCCTTTACGAAACAAGGAAACTGCCCAAGGACGCTCATTCGAAAAAGTCCTTATACTAAAGCACTACCGGGTCTTAGAATCAGAGTGCCCAGATTTGATATCCGGGGGCAACCTTTTCGGAGCCATCCCTGCCACAGTTCCATTCATTATTCAACAAAGCTGTGTTTTTAATCTGTCACTGGACAACAGAGGACCTTTTTAGGATAACAAGCTGTGTTTTAATTGTCATGACAAGGTTTTATAAATCGTCCCCTGGACACAATGGAATTGGTTTTCCAACAGTGCATGTCTCTTTACTCAACAATACAATGCCTCCAACCTGTCCATGGACAGCAGGATAACTTCGCTGAGCAGAAAATGCATCCATCCACACAACAAAACAGTGGTTTAAAAATGTCCATGAATATTTTAAGGACTTTGACGAGCAACACAGGCTTCCATACGACAAGGCGGTCCTTGAGACCTCTCGTTGGGCATCCGTATAGCTTTAGGGAACAATACAGAGAGAAAAGTATTGTTTTTAACCCCCCCTCTCCCCTCCACCGTGGATTTCGTTTTCCAGCAGTCCAGCACACGCCATGTCTATTTAGACTACAAAGCAATGCTTCAAACCTGTCAAAGGACCTCCTAAGACATTTCAAGACGCAATGGATCCCTTTACAAACATGGAAACTGCCCAAGGACGCTCATTCGAAAAAGTCCTTATACTAAAGCACTACCGGGTCTTAGGATCAGAGTGCCCAGATTTGATATTAGGGGGCAACACCTTTTTGGAGCCATCCCTGCCACAGTTCCATTAATTATTCAACAAAGCTGTGTTTTTAATCTGTCACTGGACAACAGAGGACCTTTTCAGGATAACAATGCAGTGTTTTAAATCCCCTGGGCACAATGGAATTGGTTTTCCAACAGTGCATGTCTCTTTACTCAACAATACAATGCCTCAACCTGTCCATGACAGCAGGATACCTTCGCTGAGCAGAAAATGCATCCATCCACACAACAAAACAGTGGTTTAAAATGTCCATGAATATTTTAAGGACTTTGACGAGCAACACAGGCTTCCATACGACAAGGCGGTCCTTGAGACCTCTCGTTGGCGTCCGTATAGCTTTAGGGAACAATACAGAGAGAAAAGTATTGTTTTTACCCCCCCCTTCTCCCGCCATTGTGGATTTCGTTTTCCAGCAGTCCAGCACACGCCATCTCTCTTTAGACTACAAAGCAATGCTTCAAACCTGTCAATGGACCTCGTAAGACATTTCAAGACGCAATGGAGCCCTTTACGAAACAAGGAAACTGCCCAAGGACGCTCATTCGAAAAAGTCCTTATACTAAAGCACTACCGGGTCTTAGAATCAGAGTGCCCAGATTTGATATCCGGGGGCAACCTTTTCGGAGCCATCCCTGCCACAGTTCCATTCATTATTCAACAAAGCTGTGTTTTTAATCTGTCACTGGACAACAGAGGACCTTTTTAGGATAACAAAGCTGTGTTTTTAATCTGTCACTGGACAACAGAGGATATTTTCAGGATAACAATGCAGTTTTCTAAATCCCCTGGACACAATGGAATTGGTTTTCCAACAGTGCATGTCTCTTTACTCAACAATACAATGCCTCCAACCTGTCCATGGACAGCAGGATAACTTCGCTGAGCAGAAAATGCATCCATCCACACAACAAAACAGTGGTTTAAAACTGTCCATGAATATTTTAAGGACTCTGACAAGCAACACAGGCTTCCATACAACAAGGCGGTCCTTGAGACCTCTCGTTGAGCGTCCGTATAGCTTTAGGGAACAATACAGAGAGAAAAGTATTGTTTTTACCCCCCCCCCTTCTCCCCGCCATTGTGGATTTCGTTTTCCAGCAGTCCAGCACACGCCATGTCTCTTTAGACTACAAAGCAATGCTTCAAACCTGTCAATGGACCTCGTAAGACATTTCAAGACGCAATGGAGCCCTTTACGAAACAAGGAAACTGCCCAAGGACGCTCATTCGAAAAAGTCCTTATACTAAAGCACTACCGGGTCTTAGGTCAGAGTGCCCAGAAGTGATATCCGGGGGCAACCGTTTCGGAGCCATCCCTGCCACAGTTCCATTCATTATTCAACAAAGCTGTGTTTTTAATCTGTCACTGGACAACAGAGGACCTTTTCAGGATAACAAAGCTGTGTTTTTAATCTGTCACTGGACAACAGAGGACCTTTTCAGGATAACAATGCAGTGTTTTAAATCCCCTGGACACAATGGAATTGGTTTTCCAACAGTGCATGTCTCTTTACTCAACAATACAATGCCTCCAACCTGTCCATGGACAGCAGGATACCTTCGCTGAGCAGAAAATGCATCCATCCACACAACAAAACAGTGGTTTAAAAATGTCCATGAATATTTTAAGGACTTTGACGAGCAACACAGGCTTCCATACGACAAGGCGGTCCTTGAGACCTCTCGTTGGGCGTCCGTATAGCTTTAGGGAACAATGCAGAGAGAAAAGTATTGTTTTTACCCCCCCCCTTCTCCCCGCCACCGTGGATTTCGTTTTCCAGCAGTCCAGCACACGCCATGTCTCTTTAGACTACAAAGCATTGCTTCAAACCTGTCAATGGACCTCCTAAGACATTTCAAGACGCAATGGATCCCTTTACGAAACAAGGAAACTGCCCAAGGACGCTCATTCGAAAAAGTCCTTATACTAAAGCACTACTGGGTCTTAGAATCAGAGTGCCCAGATTTGATATCCGGGGGCAACCGTTTCGGAGCCATCCCTGCCACAGTTCCATTCATTATTCAACAAAGCTGTGTTTTTAATCTGTCACTGGACAACAGAGGACCTTTTTAGGATAACAAAGCTGTGTTTTTAATCTGTCACTGGACAACAGAGGACATTTTCAGGATAACAATGCAGTTTTCTAAATCCCCTGGACACAATGGAATTGGTTTTCCAACAGTGCATGTCTCTTTACTCAACAATACAATGCCTCCAACCTGTCCATGGACAGCAGGATAACTTCGCTGAGCAGAAAATGCATCCATCCACACAACAAAACAGTGGTTTAAAAATGTCCATGAATATTTTAAGGACTTTGACGAGCAACACAGGCTTCCATACGACAAGGCGGTCCTTGAGACCTCTCGTTGAGCGTCCGTATATCTTTAGGGAACAATACAGAGAGAAAAGTATTGTTTTTACCCCCCCCTTCTCCCCGCCACCGTGGATTTCGTTTTCCAGCAGTCCAGCACACGCCATGTCTCTTTAGACTACAAAGCAATGCTTCAAACCTGTCAATGGACCTCGTAAGACATTTCAAGACGCAATGGATCCCTTTACGAAACAAGGAAACTGCCCAAGGACGCTCATTCGAAAAAGTCCTTATACTAAAGCACTACGGTCTTAGGATCAGAGTGCCCAGATTTGATATCAGGGGGCAACCTTTTCGGAGCCATCCCTGCCACAGTCCATTCATTATTCAACAAAGCTGTGTTTTTTTTATCAATTTTATAACAAAGCTGTGTTTTTAATCTGTCACTGGACAACAGAGGACCTTTTCAGGATAACAATGCAGTGTTTTAAATCCCCTGGACACAATGGAATTGGTTTTCCAACAGTGCATGCTTCTCTTTACTCAACAATACAATGCCTTCAACCTGTCCAGCAGCTGAGCAGAAAATGCATCCATCCACACAACAAAACAGTGGTTTAAAACTGTCCATGAATATTTTAAGGACTCTGACAAGCAACACAGGCTTCCATACGACAAGGCGGTCCTTGAGACCTCTCGTTGGCGTCCGTATAGCTTTAGGGAACAATACAGAGAGAAAAGTATTGTTTTTACCCCCCCCTTCTCCCCGCCATGTGGATTTCGTTTTCCAGCAGTCCAGCACACGCCATGTCTCTTTAGACTACAAAGCAATGCTTCAAACCTGTCAATGGACCTCGTAAGACATTTCAAGACGCAATGGATCCCTTTACGAAACAAGGAAACTGCCAAGGACGCTCATTCGAAAAAGTCCTTATACTAAAGCACTACGTCTTAGGATCAGAGTGCCAGATTTGATATCAGGGGGCAACCTTTTCGGAGCCATCCCTGCCACAGTTCCATTCATTATTCAACAAAGCTGTGTTTTTAATCTGTCACTGGACAACAGAGGACCTTTTCAGGATAACAAGCTGTGTTTTTAATCTGTCACTGGACAACAGAGGACTTTTCAGGATAACAATGCAGTTTTCTAAATCCCCTGGACACAATGGAATTGGTTTTCCAACAGTGCATGTCTCTTTACTCAACAATACAATGCCTCCAACCTGTCCATGGACAGCAGGATAACTTCGCTGAGCAGAAAATGCATCCATCCACACAACAAAACAGTGGTTTAAAAATGTCCATGAATATTTTAAGGACTTTGACGAGCAACACAGGCTTCCATACGACAAGGCGGTCCTTGAGACCTCTCGTTGAGCGTCCGTATAGCTTTAGGGAACAATACAGAGAGAAAAGTATTGTTTTTACCCCCCCCTTCTCCCCGCCATTGTGGATTTCGTTTTCCAGCAGTCCAGCACACGCCATGTCTCTTTAGACTACAAAGCAATGCTTCAAACCTGTCAATGGACCTCGTAAGACATTTCAAGACGCAATGGAGCCCTTTACGAAACAAGGAAACTGCCCAAGGACGCTCATTCGAAAAAGTCCTTATACTAAAGCACTACTGGGTCTTAGGATCAGAGTGCCCAGATTTGATATCCGGGGGCAACCATTTCGGAGCCATCCCTGCCACAGTTCCATTCATTATTCAACAAAGCTGTGTTTTTAATCTGTCACTGGACAACAGAGGACCTTTTCAGGATAATAATGCAGTGTTTTAAATCCCCTGGACACAATGGAATTGGTTTTCCAACAGTGCTTATGCTTCTCTTTACTCAACAATACAATGCCTTCAACCTGTCCAGCTGAGCAGAAAATGCATCCATCCACACAACAAAACAGTGGTTTAAAACTGTCCATGAATATTTTAAGGAATCTGTCAAGCAACACAGGCTTCCATACGACAAGGCGGTCCTTGAGACCTCTCGTTGGTCGTCCGTATAGCTTTAGGGAACAATACAGAGAGAAAAGTATTTTTTACCCCCCCCCCTTCTCCCCGCCACCGTGGATTTCGTTTTCCAGCAGTCCAGCACACGCCATGTCTCTTTAGACTACAAAGCAATGCTTCAAACCTGTCAATGGACCTCGTAAGACATTTCAAGACGCAATGGATCCCTTTACGAAACAAGGAAACTGTCCAAGGACGCTCATTCGAAAAAGTCCTTATACTAAAGCAGGCTACGTCTTAGGATCACAGTACACAGATATGATATCAGGGGCAACCTTTTCGGAGCCATCCCTGCCACAGTCCCATTCTTTATTCAACAAAGCTGTGTTTTTAATCTGTCACTGGACAACAGATGACCTTTTCAGGATAACAATGCAATGTTTTAAATCCCCTGGACACAATGGAATTGGTTTTCCAACAGTGCTTACGCTTCTCTTTACTCAACAATACAATGCCTTCAACCTGTGCAGCTGAGCAGAAAATGCATCCATCCACACAACAAAACAGTGGTTTAAAACTGTCCATGAATATTTTAAGGACTCTGACAAGCAACACAGGCTTCCATACAACAAGGCGGTCCTTGAGACCTCTCGTTGAGCGTCCGTATAGCTTTAGGGAACAATACAGAGAGAAAAGTATTGTTTTTACCCCCCCCCTTCTCCCCGCCATTGTGGATTTCGTTTTCCAGCAGTCCAGCACACGCCATGTCTCTTTAGACTACAAAGCAATGCTTCAAACCTGTCAATGGACCTCGTAAGACATTTCAAGACGCAATGGAGCCCTTTACGAAACAAGGAAACTGCCCAAGGACGCTCATTCGAAAAAGTCCTTATACTAAAGCACTACCGGGTCTTAGGTCAGAGTGCCCAGAAGTGATATCCGGGGGCAACCGTTTCGGAGCCATCCCTGCCACAGTTCCATTCATTATTCAACAAAGCTGTGTTTTTAATCTGTCACTGGACAACAGAGGACCTTTTCAGGATAACAAAGCTGTGTTTTTAATCTGTCACTGGACAACAGAGGACCTTTTCAGGATAACAATGCAGTGTTTTAAATCCCCTGGACACAATGGAATTGGTTTTCCAACAGTGCATGTCTCTTTACTCAACAATACAATGCCTCCAACCTGTCCATGGACAGCAGGATACCTTCGCTGAGCAGAAAATGCATCCATCCACACAACAAAACAGTGGTTTAAAAATGTCCATGAATATTTTAAGGACTTTGACGAGCAACACAGGCTTCCATACGACAAGGCGGTCCTTGAGACCTCTCGTTGGGCATCCGTATAGCTTTAGGGAACAATACAGAGAGAAAAGTATTGTTTTTAACCCCCCCCCTCTCCCCGCCACCGTGGATTTCGTTTTCCAGCAGTCCAGCACACGCCATGTCTATTTAAACTACAAAGCAATGCTTCAAACCTGTCAATGGACCTCGTAAGACATTTCAAGACGCAATGGAGCAATTTACGAAACAAGGAAACTGCCCAAGGACGCTCATTCGAAAAAGTCCTTATACTAAAGCATTACCGGGTCTTAGGATCAGAGTGCCCAGATTTGATATCCGGGGGCAAATATTTCGGAGCCATCCCTGCCACATTTCCATTCATTATTCAACAAAGCTGTGTTTTTAATCTGTCACTGGACAACAGAGGACCTTTTCAGGATAACAAAGCTATGTTTTTAATCTGTCACTGGACAACAGAGGACCTTTTCAGGATAATAATGCAGTGTTTTAAATCCCCTGGACACAATGGAATTGGTTTTCCAACAGTGCTTATGCTTCTCTTTACTCAACAATACAATGCCTTCAACCTGTCCAGCTGAGCAGAAAATGCATCCATCCACACAACAAAACAGTGGTTTAAAACTGTCCATGAATATTTTAAGGAATCTGTCAAGCAACACAGGCTTCCATACGACAAGGCGGTCCTTGAGACCTCTCGTTGGTCGTCCGTATAGCTTTAGGGAACAATACAGAGAGAAAAGTATTTTTTACCCCCCCCCTTCTCCCCGCCACCGTGGATTTCGTTTTCCAGCAGTCCAGCACACGCCATGTCTCTTTAGACTACAAAGCAATGCTTCAAACCTGTCAATGGACCTCGTAAGACATTTCAAGACGCAATGGATCCCTTTACGAAACAAGGAAACTGTCCAAGGACGCTCATTCGAAAAAGTCCTTATACTAAAGCAGGCCTACGTCTTAGGATCACATTACACAGATTTGATATCAGAGGACAACCTTTTCGGAGCCATCCCTGCCACAGTCCCATTCTTTATTCAACAAAGCTGTGTTTTTAATCTGTCACTGGACAACAGATGACCTTTTCAGGATAACAATGCAGTGTTTTAAATCCCCTGGGCACAATGGAATTGGTTTTCCAACAGTGCATGTCTCTTTACTCAACAATACAATGCCTCCAACCTGTCCATGGACAGCAGGACACCTTCGCTGAGCAGAAAATGCATCCATCCACACAACAAAACAGTGGTTTAAAAATGTGCATGAATATTTTAAGGACTTTGACGAGCAACACATGTTTCCATACGACAAGGCGATCCTTGAGACCTCTCGTTGGGCATCCGTATAGCTTTAGGGAACAATACAGAGAGAAAAGTACTGTTTTTAACCCCCACCCTCTCCCCGCCACCGTGGATTTCGTTTTCCAGCAGTCCAGCACACGCCATGTCTATTTAAACTACAAAGCAATGCTTCAAACCTGTCAATGGACCTCGTAAGACATTTCAAGACGCAATGGAGCAATTTACGAAACAAGGAAACTGCCCAAGGACGCTCATTCGAAAAAGTCCTTATACTAAAGCATTACCGGGTCTTAGGATCAGAGTGCCCAGATTTGATATCCGGGGGCAACCATTTCGGAGCCATCCCTGCCACAGTTCCATTCATTATTCAACAAAGCTGTGTTTTTAATCTGTCACTGGACAACAGAGGACCTTTTCAGGATAATAAAAATGCAGTGTTTTAAATCCCCTGGACACAATGGAATTGGTTTTCCAACAGTGCTTATGCTTCTCTTTACTCAACAATACAATGCCTTCAACCTGTCCAGCTGAGCAGAAAATGCATCCATCCACACAACAAAACAGTGGTTTAAAACTGTCCATGAATATTTTAAGGAATCTGTCAAGCAACACAGGCTTCCATACGACAAGGCGGTCCTTGAGACCTCTCGTTGGTCGTCCGTATAGCTTTAGGAACAATACAGAGAGAAAAGTATTTTTTTAACCCCCCCTTCTCCCCGCCACCGTGGAATTCGTTTTCCAGCAGTCTAGAACACGCCATTTCTCTTTAGACTTCGAATCAATGCTTCAAACCTGTCAATGGACCTCGTAAGACATTTCAAGACGCAATGGATCCCTTTACGAAACAAGGAAACTGTCCCAAGGACGCTCATTCGAAAAAGTCCTTATACTAAAGCAGGCTACGGTCTTAGGATCACAGTACCCAGATTGATATCAGGGGGCAAACCTTTTTTCGGAGCCATCCCTGCCACAGTTCCCATTCTTTATTCAACAAAGCTGTGTTTTTAATCTGTCACTGGACAACAGAGGACCTTTTCAGGATAACAATGCTGTGTTTTTAATCCCCTGGACACAATGGAATTGGTTTTTCCAACAGTGCTTTACTCTTCTCTTTACTCAACAATACAATGCCTTCAACCTGTTCGCAGCCTGTGAGCAGAAAATGCATCCATCCACACAACAAAACAGTGGTTTAAAACTGTCCATGAATATTTTAAGGACTCTGACAAGCAACACAGGCTTCCATACGACAAGGCGGTCCTTGAGACCTCTCGTTGAGCGTCCGTATAGCTTTAGGGAACAATACAGAGAGAAAAGTATTGTTTTTACCCCCCCTTCTCCCCGCCATTGTGGATTTCGTTTTCCAGCAGTCCAGCACACGCCATGTCTCTTTAGACTACAAAGCAATGCTTCAAACCTGTCAATGGACCTCGTAAGACATTTCAAGACGCAATGGAGCCCTTTACGAAACAAGGAAACTGCCCAAGGACGCTCATTCGAAAAAGTCCTTATACTAAAGCACTACGGTCTTAGGATCACAGTGCCCAGAATTTGATATCGGGGGCAACCTTTTCGGAGCCATCCCTGCCACAGTTCCATTCATTATTCAACAAAGCTGTGTTTTTAATCTGTCACTGGACAACAGAGGACCTTTTCAGGATAACAAAGCTGTGTTTTTAATCTGTCACTGGACAACAGAGGACCTTTTCAGGATAACAATGCAATGTTTTAAATCCCCTGGACACAATGGAATTGGTTTTCCAACAGTGCTTACGCTTCTCTTTACTCAACAATACAATGCCTTCAACCTGTGCAGCTGAGCAGAAAATGCATCCATCCACACAACAAAACAGTGGTTTAAAACTGTCCATGAATATTTTAAGGACTCTGACAAGCAACACAGGCTTCCATACAACAAGGCGGTCCTTGAGACCTCTCGTTGAGCGTCCGTATAGCTTTAGGGAACAATACAGAGAGAAAAGTATTGTTTTTACCCCCCCCTTCTCCCCGCCATTGTGGATTTCGTTTTCCAGCAGTCCAGCACACGCCATGTCTCTTTAGACTACAAAGCAATGCTTCAAACCTGTCAATGGACCTCGTAAGACATTTCAAGACGCAATGGATCCCTTTACGAAACAAGGAAACTGCCCAAGGACGCTCATTCGAAAAAGTCCTTATACTAAAGCACTACCGGGTCTTAGGTCAGAGTGCCCAGAGAAGTGATATCCGGGGCAACCGTTTCGGAGCCATCCCTGCCACAGTTCCATTCATTATTCAACAAAGCTGTGTTTTTAATCTGTCACTGGACAACAGAGGACCTTTTCAGGATAACAAAGCTGTGTTTTAATCTGTCACTGGACAACAGAGGACCTTTTCAGGATAACAATGCAGTGTTTAAATCCCCTGGACACAATGGAATTGGTTTTCCAACAGTGCATGTCTCTTTACTCAACAATACAATGCCTCCAACCTGTTGGACAGCAGCTTCTGAGCAGAAAATGCATCCATCCACACAACAAAACAGTGGTTTAAAATGTCCATGAATATTTTAAGGACTTGACGAGCAACACAGGCTTCCATACGACAAGGCGGTCCTTGAGACCTCTCGTTGGCGTCCGTATAGCTTTAGGGAACAATACAGAGAGAAAAGTATTTTTTACCCCCCCTCTCCCCGCCATTGTGGATTTCGTTTTCCAGCAGTCCAGCACACGCCATGTCTCTTTAGACTACAAAGCAATGCTTCAAACCTGTCAATGGACCTCGTAAGACATTTCAAGACGCAATGGAGCCCTTTACGAAACAAGGAAACTGCCCAAGGACGCTCATTCGAAAAAGTCCTTATACTAAAGCATTACCGGGTCTTAGGATCAGAGTGCCCAGATTTGATATCGGGGGCAATTTTCGGAGCCATCCCAGCCACAGTTCCATTCATTATTCAACAAAGCTGTGTTTTTAATCTGTCACTGGACAACAGAGGACCTTTTCAGGATAACAAAGCTATGTTTTTAATCTGTCACTGGACAACAGAGGACCTTTTCAGGATAATAATGCAGTGTTTTAAATCCCTGGACACAATGGAATTGGTTTTCCAACAGTGCTTATGCTTCTCTTTACTCAACAATACAATGCCTTCAACCTGTCCAGCTGAGCAGAAAATGCATCCATCCACACAACAAAACAGTGGTTTAAAAACTGTCCATGAATATTTTAAGGATCTGTCAAGCAACACAGGCTTCCATACGACAAGGCGGTCCTTGAGACCTCTCGTTGGTCGTCCGTATAGCTTTAGGGAACAATACAGAGAGAAAAGTATTTTTTACCCCCCCCTTCTCCCCGCCACCGTGGATTTCGTTTTCCAGCAGTCCAGCACACGCATGTCTCTTTAAACTACAAAGCAATGTTTCAAACCTGTCAATGGACCTCGTAAGACATTTCAAGACGCAATGGAT
>BMAO01011399.1:0-19211 GCA_019973975.1 Trichonephila clavata | reverse complement strand
GACGTGGTGCGGTGAAGGTTTTAAGCTCGATATATAGGTGATATTCTGGAGTCTGTCCTAGTCCGTGAGAGAGTCCATGGTTTCTCCTTTTTGTGTTTACTTATAGCGGATTATGTCACTCCGTTATAAGGAAGACTCGTGATACAGAATAATTTCTATTGGACGAAGTCGAGATTACTATTCGGCCATTGGTCCCTTGTTACCCCTCGTGGGGTGGACTTTGGAGTCGAAGATTGTTTTGGGAACTTTGCCGGTATGACCACAGTATCCTGCTTTGGGTACTTTTCCGCGATAAACTAAGTGGCCGTTGGGAAATCATTGGATGCTTAACATGAAGCCAGTCCTTCACTAGAGACTGTCGCAGGCTCTATGTTTTTAAGCGAACAAATATTCTCTTCTATAAACAAGTTAAGAAGCAACAGAACTTAACAAATAATCCGCAATCATACCTAGAATCGAAAAACACTATATGTGTTCAAGACATAGCAACGATTTCAAGGTCTCTGTTATAAGTTTTAAATAAAAAATCTTGCACTTACATTTTTTTTTTTTTTTTTTTTTTTGCCTTAAAAGTCCATATGTTATTAAATATGCATACACTGGTGTACCCAAGATCTTGTCCTGGGGGATCTAAATTAAAGTTACTTAAAAATGGGTAACATGAGACAGGAGCAGCCAGTGTCAATTATAAATAAAAAGAAGGTGTTATACATATTTGGCTAAGATACTTCCAAATTTTTACATGCAAGAACAACCGAAATCTCTTTTAGATATTTGTGTAAACACGACATTACAGAATAAACCACTTAATGTTGCTATTCTAGTATGGAAATTTTTTCACTGAGTTTGGAAGTTTAATTTCCGTCTCTTTCATATTTGACACTGATTATTCTTGCACTGAGCTACTAAATTAAAAGTACCTTCAAGAGTTAATTTATGAAGAAATGAAAATATTAATGTGTGAAAACCTTTTTTTTAAATAATATAAAAAATCTTAATTTGAGAGCATGACAGTCTTAACCGCTATCCCCTTTCCTCCCCGGGTGTGCTTGCATTAGTAAATAAATGGTACTCTGGAACCTACATTATCTTGTTTAACTGATAACTGGGTTCCTCTTACTCAAGAATTTGCCAACCCTTGCCTTAGGTAATCAGTTACAAGGGGTTTAACGTGTTTTGCTTGAAGTTCATTAAAAAAAAAGATCTATCTGTAATAAATAACGGAATAAAGTAGATAAAATGTACTTGTCCTTTGCTTTTTCTTAATAACGTTATGTTGTGATTTGTTTTACTGTTCCGTGTCATTAACTCGCCTTTCATATAAACATACGACATTGCTTTAATGTTTAATAGCAACATTACTCGTAGTAGAAAATTTGAATGAAAAACTGTTAGTAAATGTAAATTAACAAAATAGGTTATATAAGACTTGAGATGAATTTTATTTTTATTCGTGCGTTTGTTAATAGATCGAAGAATTGGTGTGGTGTGGTAGTTAGGAGAGGGGGGTGCCAGCTCAGGTGTCGTCCGCGTCACTTGACCATGGTTCAAAATTACGCGGACCGTCCCCAAAAAAGCCCTCGTGTAGCTGAACAGTGGGACGTTAATATTCATTCACTCATTCACTCAATAGATCGAAGAAAGAATCGTCTCTTGTCAATATGCTGAATTAGAAGGGAAAAAACTTTTTTTTATATTAATGAATTGTATTTTGTAGATGAAAAAGAAGTTAGACACGTTTAGTAAATGCTAATTCATTGATATTTATAATTCATTAATTACTATCAAATTATAACAATCAAAATGTTTACTCTCATTCAACATATACAAATTCAACTTTTTTAATTTAAAGTTTTATGAAACTTGCGATTTAATTTTGCATATTCACTTTTAGTAGAATCTTATCGAATTAGAGACTAATCTATTTTAAAAAATTTATATTTTCAGAGCTTTTTTCTGTGAATTTGAAATGGAAAAGAATTTTGATATAACTAAATAAAAAATAAACAAAAATAAACTGAATTTACATTGTGAGAAACAAATTGCGTCCAACCTGGCTGGTACTAAAATTGTTAAAAAAACAAAATAAAAATCGTGCCTATGCAGCACACACTCTTTTCCATTATATATGATTGTTAAAACGCTATTTAAAAAAAACTTCGCAAACAAATTTGAACAATGGCGTAACGTACACTCCCGCATCTTGGAGGGGAGAGGATTCTAGGGGCCCAAAATCTGATTTTATGGTTCTGCAATTCTTTGTAAGATCTGGCTTGGGACCCCAAACCCGACTTTGCAGAAGGGCTTTAATACTCTCCGTTAAGCCATTGAGTTTGAACAAAATATTTTGAAATGATAATTCATTATATAAAAGCGAATTACGAAAAAGTAAAAGTGATTATGAATGGACATTCTATGGTCGTTGAACATTTCAGCAGTGGTGTACAGTTCATCCCCGCATTGCGGGATTGGGGAAGGGACTCTAAAGGGCCCTAAGCTTGACTGACGCTAAATACGTATTTGGGCTTGGGACCTTAAACATGAGTTTGCAGAGGGGCCCTGATATTCTTCGTTACGCAACTGCATTTCAGGTTTTTGAAACTCAGTAAAATAGGAAACTGCTTCATATAGAGGGAAGGATGTGAAATCAGTTAAGATTTCTTTTTAATTCACCTTTTACTTGAGCAATACTCCAAACTGTCGCGATGGACGTAATGATTTTATACCAAGAATGATACTCAGTGGCTTTTACAGGGGGGAGGTAAGGGTTCACCTCCCCTCCCCTACCAACAAGTTTTTAATTTTTTTAAGGCAAAAATTAAGTCAAGGTGTAATCTCTTTTACACCTTGGTGTTTTTGTCAACGTGTTTTTAGAATGCATAAACCCCTCTCCCCTATATAAGAGAGGTTTATTACGCCACTGATGATACCTGAATTGGTATCTATTTCTCCAAACTTTTGTACACAACAAAAGGGGCTTTGAACTCTAATATAACTAGCATACATCTCATTTGATGAAATCAAGCCTCAGATGATCTACTTTTTGATGGTATATACATGTCAAAACTTTGTCAATAAATATATTAATGACATTATATTCAATATCTTTAAGAAGTGATAACCTCTGGGTTTAAAATTATCTCAAATCATGTTAAAATATCCCAAAGGTACTCGAACAATTTAAAAGAAAACCCGTAAGGAAATAAAGGTATTCTTTCTCAATATAGTCTACCTCTAACATCTAGTGCTTGACAGTACTATAAGCAAAAAGTGCAGTTATAACGATTTATCTACATTCACGTCAAAAATTAAGGTCACAAACATAAAACCTGTGAAAACTGAAGAACTATTTACTGTGTTGCCACGGAATTTGGCACAGAAATATATTACAATGTCATAAAGAATATAGCAACATAACAATATGGAAAAGATTTTAATTGTGGAATAAGATACGCCATATCCAAAAGTGTGAAATCAGGAATCAGATATAAAGCATTTACCTCGACAAAAGTCTGTTTAATGTGACCGCTGTGAACTTCTATACAAGCCTTCTAACGAGCTGCTATACTGTTTATGAGGGTGTCAATAAGTATTTGTGGTAACAAAGCCTATTTTTCCAAAAGTGGGATTGGGGGGGAGGGGAGCTACGCTGAGAAATTGCTTTTCCTAGACCATTCCAAACATATTCAATAGAACTATGTTCCGAAAACTCGAGGGTCAATCCATACGACGAATATCTGCTCCTTCATGAAATTCATCAACAATGTGAGTTCTGTGTCGCCGCCCATTATCGTCTATAAAAATGCAGTCTGGGCCCATAGCATCCAGAAAAACCTCACATAGGCTTTTAGGATCTCCTCCCTAAAGCGCTGTGAGTTGACAGTACCCGCATTGAAAACGTACAATGGTGTACGACAGCCCAACATTATGCCACCGCACACAGAGATTCCTTTGCCTCTAAATCTGTAGATTTTTGTTACGTAGGAGGGATGAAAGCGAGTTCCATTTTCTCTCCAGGTTAAGATTCGACATGAAACACTTTGTCTGGTACATTTCATCTCATGGCTGAAAAGAACACTCACCCATCCTTATGGTGTCTAAGATTGATATTTTCTACTCCACAATATCTGGTCGTTCCTGCTAGATGCAGTCAAAGGGACACACCAGACTGGACGCTGGGTGTAAAGGAAGAGGATTGTAGAAAGAAGAAAGGAAGAGGGTTGGAAGAGTTGTCTGGTGGAGGGTTGTAGACGGTTTTGCCTACAGATTCTTGTTCGAGACACAGCAGTAAGGTCACGAGCAAGCTGAGGAGCCGTTGTCCGCCTATGTCGTCGTGCGCGTAATGCCAAGTAGTGATCCTGTGAAGATGTCGATGCTCTATAGCGTTTTTGGCCGATCTTTCTGGTGGCAGTATCACTTGTTTGGAATTGATTCCATAATCGGGAGACCACTTTCGGGCCACTTGTGACCATCGAGAACCCTCCGCTTGAGACTGGCCAGATTCGAGCCTGCCAATAGCTCTCTACCTCTAAACGATTATGAGAACTCATTCTCACTTCACACAGACTGATTTGTTTGTTTTAATGCAATATTCGCAAAACTGGAAGCAAAATTCCCACGTGCTTGAACTGTCTCAATCCAGTTAGTTCTGCTAAACAACATCTTTTCTTTAACTGAATGTTGATATTGTACTACCCGTTCTTCAAAATATATAAAATGTAATCGGTTTTACTGGAGGCATTTAAAAATTATGACGAAAAAAATGTTTGTGACTTTAATTTTGGTCATTAGTATACGTTGTGACAATATAGCATGCTACATAACTAGCTTCTTAGTCAAAAAAACAATTCTTACTCAGAGATCATTATTCCCATAAAAAATGTAAGAAAGAAAAAATCTGAAGGAACATTAGATTGTCACCTAAAATTAAGAGACTGCAAGAGAAAAATAACTGGGTAGCAAGTAGATTGAAACAATAAATGCTTACTCATAGAATTTTTCGTAATCGAAAAAATCTTCTATATTAATTGTTTCTCAGTTGAAAATTGACAAAAGAAACTACTTCATTTATTATAATATTTCACTGAATATGCCAATGTAAACTCCATTACATATGGCTTCCATTTTGTAGCGATGGTTATCGTTATCTCAACGAAATACTAATATGAATTTCAGTAAACTTTGAAAATTAATTCCTTTTTCTGAATAGAAAGAATAAAAACGGTTTTCACACCATAGGATATTCTGGAAATTTCAATTCTCAATTAATAAGTATAATAAATTACTTTGTTGTTGTTTTATATTCAAGTCGAGATTACCTAAATGACTTGGAAAAGAAATGGTGAACCGAAATTCCTTTTATGTTTTGGAATCTTATTTTTTTAAAATGGTACTTGTTTCATTTCTATATTTTAAGAATTTAGAGAGTAATAAATAAAATGCGTTAACTAAAAATCTCCAAAACAGAATTAAATATTGAATAATAAAATAAAGCAAATTTAAATTTCTCTATTAAACTTAAATTTAATTAGTTTTAAAATAGTTATAGTATATAATCAAAAGTTTTGCACGTATAAATTTAGCTTTAGCTTGTTCAAATTAATAAGTTTGTTATATTTCTTTGGGATCGTGTTTATATAAAGGCAGGTCGAAAGAAATAATTTATTTTTAAGAAAAAAATAATCATTTAATACACTAAAATCATAATTGTATGGGAAATAAGGAGGATTCGTCCACTCAAAAAAAATTAAGTATGAAAAAAAATTATGGAGTAAGAGAATGTATTTCAAAGAAAGTGTATATTCTATTAATTAGTTTTAAATACATTTGAGCCCTTTTAGTTCTATAATTTGCCAATAGATGGCAATATGTGTTTTTATTATTTAGATTTCTGAGCGTCATACAAAACAGTTGTCGATACTGCTGCCATCTATTGGAAATATTTTAAACTAAAAGTAATACTTTCTAAAATTGTAAAATATTTTCCAGGCATTTTATAATTTTAAAGATAGTTAAAAATTTCATAATTTTATGAAATACCTGAACTGTATGAATTTTAAAAACATTCCTTATTTTAAATTTTTGACAATTTTGAAAAATTGTTGTATTTTTGTTACATTTACTTCCCATTTTAAAAATAATTCTCATTGAGATGATATATTTTGTTTTCAAACTGCGATACTTCGAAAAATAAATTTGCTCAAAATAGATTAATTTTAAAAAAAACAAGTATAATAAAAAAATTAAAAGTTAAATATAAAAAATTTTAAGAAAATTAATTTATAACGGCAAAAAATTAAATTAGTATAATTCTTAGATATATGGCGACATGAATATTATCTATCTGAATGGAAAATAAAAAATAAAAAAAGGAAGGAAAAGCTTGATTGAGCTTTGTTTTAAATAAAAAAGACCAAAGGGAATTGCAAAATTCTCTCGAAAAGTTGACACACATTTGTTTTAAATTATTTACTTTTTCTAAATTACTTGATAAAATTACGCATTAATTACTCGAGAACTCTTTGAAAAATATGCGTACATTAATATCATGAAAAATATCCTTAATTTTATAAAAACTGCATTTTCGCTGCATTATGCTGCAAGTGTGAAAGTGGCCCTGGTAGCCTAGTGGTCAAGGTAATGGACTCGTGTCATGAGTTCGAGACCAGTACCGCTGAAAACCCACCGTGTAGGATAGCGATGCACGTCAAATCTGTCTAGAGCTCAAACGTCCTCCCATTGGTGTGGGGTAGTAGTTAGGAGAGGGGGTGCCAGCTTAGGTGACGTTCTCGTCGCTTGACCATGTTTCAAATTACCACGTCCGTCGCCAGAAGCCCTCCAGTAGCTGAACAGTGTGACGTAAGAAATTCATTGACTCACTTCTCTTGCTCTCTTATAACATTTCACTTGATTTCCGAATCTGCATTCAGTAATAATACATTACATTTATACACATTAGGGCTTGCAGCCTCGGGATCCCGGTGGTTTTTTCAAATCCCGGGATTTAATTTTTGTCTGAATTATATTTTGAATTTTTTTTTTCAAAGTATATTGTGAATTTGGTATTACATTTAATGTATCTTATTTACTTTTTTTTTTGGTACTGTATTACGGTGAAAAATAGTTTTCTTACGTGTTGAACCTTGAAAGGGTTTGAGGAAGGTGTGTTTGTTAAACCGTGAAATTTCATATATATTTTCTCTTATTTTCATCTATAACTTTCATCTGTGTCTTTTCATATGTATTTATTTGTTTCATTAAAATAATATTAAATCAATTTTTAAGTATATTTTCAGTTTTATTATGCAATTTCAACTATGCTAATATGTAAGCATTTTTAATAAATAGTCCAATTCTAATCCCGGGATTGCAAATATGACACGGGATTGCAAACCCTAATACAACATACCTTTAAATATGTGTAAAATAATTCAGTCTGTATTATTTATGGTTAAGAATTTAAATTTTTATTTGTAGGAACGATATTTTCAATTATAGTTTCCCAAAGTGTATACCTGAAACACCCAAAGAGTTAAAAAGCTATTAGCATATTCAAAGGTTAGGGAGATTTTTGCTAACTCACAAAGTGTACTAAAACACACTATACACAATAGTAGGTGATTCGATGGATGGAAAATTGCAAAACATATTCTAATGTCTATATTTGAAACAAGAGTAAAAAATCCTTATATAACATTTTTGAATAGTTCCTTGTTAACTAGTGTATCGTGCTTTTATGATTTCTGCGAAGTTAACTACGCATATGAATTGTATTGAAGTAGAACTAATGTAGGAAATCAAGGAATTAAAAGTATATACTTTGAGACTGATTTGTAATTACTATAACATTTTATTAGGCGTTAAATCAGCACCATAGTATTTCCGCATCCAGTAGTATTCTGATCGTATTCAAATTTTGTGAGAAGCAATTTTTGGATATTGAGAATTTTTTTTATAATCTTCGCTTAAATTAGGGTAAATATGTCATAATAAGTTCAAAATGTAAACTATCAAGTGCAGGAAAACATCTAATTGAGTTCTCTAATCTAACCTCCAATTTATGTAATAATTTATATTTTAAATATCATATAATCTCTAACGTAGTGAGAGAGAGAGAGAATAAGTCAATGACTAAGTAAAATATCTTATTTTAATATGGATTTATATAGAAAAATCGACAAAATTTTTTGATACTTGAATTATTTTGTGACAAAATTGGCGATATTTTCCCTTGTTATTTTCGGCTCTCGGACACACGCAATGATGTTTTTGAAACTCAATGGAAATTTCGCACCGGATTGTAAGATTATACGGCGTTTATAGGGACGTCTTAAGGCATAGGTCAACTGGGCCCAAGGCCTCACTCTAGGTGGGGGCCACATTTCGTTCGCGACTCTGTCTTAATAAGATCATCAACCAGATAAATGTAATGGTCAGATGTTATTCCTGTACATATTATTCGAAAAGCAGGGAATTTCAAACTGAATTTCAACTGACAAAAGTGGTAAGGCTGCATTATTATGTGATGACCGTTTTCTATTTCTAGGCCAAGGCCTAGTACCATAAACAATCATTCAACTCATTTCGCCGGTTTGTGCCTAGGTTGTGATTCATGCACATTTGTTTCAAATTACCTTTTAAACGAATATTTGATAATACATGCTACTATCAACTTCTCAAACAGGGCCCACGGCCTCCAAAAAGATTTATCTTGTCCCAGGGCCTCAGAGTCTTGAAACGTCCCCGGGCATGCATAAGATTAGATTTTTTTACGTTAACGTCTCACTGAGGAACAACACGAGAACTACTGGCGATGGATCTCCTAATTTTGGACCATAGTTAAGAATGCTTTCGCCAAATATACGCATGGAGTATACTTTCAGTATGAAAAATGTCTGAACTTTCGTAAAATTTTTCAACATTATTATTCCTTTAGTTCTTCATACTAAAAAGCGTTTTTAAAATTTCAAAATACAGTAATGCCTCAACTTAAACAACCTCGAATTACGCGAAACCGGAGTTAAACGATTTAGAAAATCCATCGGTTCGTCGAGTCTGGGTCAGCCTGGAGGACAGCCTTAAATGAAGAAGTAAATACCCGATATGGAACTGCACTTTCCAAACTTTCGCACCAACGTGAAGACTTTGAAACTCGCCGGATTTAACGTGTATCAGCCCCTCGACATAGGCCAGGCTTCAGTTGATCAGGATTCGAACTTACAACTCTATTGCAACAATGCTGACCACGAGTTCGTGACCATGACCACTAGGCTATCATGGCAATAAAAGGTTAAGTCAGATTAGAGATTATAGGTTAGAACAGGGGTCGGCAACTAGTGGCACTCTCATTGGCGTAACTTGTCTTGAGTGGGCCCTGTGTCCATGTTCCTTGGGGGCCCTTTCCAGGAGCTCCTTAACATTTTGCGTTTGCTTTCACGTTTTGGGTCATAAATATCATTTATACGGCAGTAGCTACGCCCCTGGGCACCATGCACATCTCTACAAATTAGCTACGTTGTGATTAAATATGATAATTTTGAACTGGGGCTTATTTAACAAACATTTTCCGCAAATTATGGAAGAGAAAATCTAAAAAAAATAACGATAAATGGACAGTTATTTTAAATTGTTCTGTGTCTTTTCTGGAGAGATTTTTAGTTTTTTGAAGACAAATTGCATGTGTGCTTTGCTTTTCGCTCTACATATCTATGTGAACAAATCTTTTCTCATGAAAAGTATTTTGAGTCTGCAAAAGAAATTGCTTACAACTTCTTTGCGGATTCAACTGAACATTCAGAATCGTGTGAAATATAAAGTCACAAATAATCACCCTAATATATTAAAATATAAAGTACAGAAGTGCAGGGACAAAAGGTTCATATTGAAATATGTAGCTATATTGTATAGGAATACTTATATTTTATGTTGTTTATTTCGAATTTGAGTAATTAAGTTTAAAAGATACATAATACAAAATATATTCACAATTTTTTTTATTTATGTTGAAGGAATAGTTATATTTTATAAGCTAAATATCTATATAATATAATGCATAATTAATATATAATAAAACTAAATCTGTATTCTTGACCTCTATTCCCTAACTTCGAATGCATTGTCGTGAGAATCGAATTGTTTTAAATATTTCCCATTGTGCAGCACCCTGAACCATATTTGTAGATTCGTATGGCACACCACAGCAAGAAGGTTGCCGACCCCTGGGATAGACTGTTTCGAATGATTAACATCAAGCAGTTTTGTCGTTTACGACTTTCTTTAATACGAGTTGAACTATAAATATAAAATTTCACTGTTAAGAACTCTTATTGTTCTGTCAATATTTGTGTGAGTTGTCAAACAGACAGTAGTTTTCCTGCTCATTCTTAAGAATCCCGGAAGTTCCAGCCAATATCTCAATTCAAATATGAAAATTTAGCATTATCCACTTAAGTATTTCAAATAAAATGACAAGAGAATTTTCGCTGAAAATATAATTATCTAACTGGTACACCCGTTCTTCACACGGGTGAAACGAAAAATTAAACAATACAAATTGAAGGATAAATAAGTTTTTAATGAGTTGATTTTACGTAAATGGCAAATTAACCAAAAAAAAGTTTTTTGCATATCTCAGCTGAACAAAAGTACTATGTTTGTTAAATTTAAAGACTGAAGGTCTAAAAGCTGATAAAAAGAATTTTTTTTTTTACTTTTAACGCCCCGTAACTCTCTTCTGGATCGATTTTTGAAAAACACCTTCCTAAGCTAATCTCTGCTCAGCAAAAGTAACACATTGTTACAAATTTTGCGTAATGATTGCTTAAAATAGTGTAAATAATTTATATTTGGATGTGTAATATGTTATTATTTTCTGTTGTATTTATTTTGTTAAAATTATAATATTCGCAAGCAACGCCATTCCTTACATAAAATGGCGATTCAATGGAAACATGACGAAATGTAAGTGATAGAGCCAAGTTGGCATCATTTTTGGCGACCACATTGGCAACTTGGCGATTGATTGAACGGTGAAGTTGCTTTTCTGTAGCGCCACCGGGTGGGGAAGCTGCAACAAAGAGGATAGCACAAAAACCTTCTCCACAAAAATAATTATACATGCCAATTTTCATAGTAATCGGTTGAACGGTGTTGGAGTAAAGCGATTCCATGTATACAAACATCCATTTTTATATATATGGATTTCATTTGCATAATATTTCAAACATGAATGCATATTCCCATTCAACATGTTCGTTGTATTATTTATGTCTTTACAGCCAAATATTAATCAATAATTACACAACTCTATGTATTTTAAATCTTTATTAAATATCACAAAGTATAAGAAAGTACAAAGAAAGATCTCTTACTCAACAAATAAATCTCTACTTGAAAATGCATAAAACGCACACACAAAAAAGTTTCAAGTAATCTACAAAATATATTTCTTTAAAAAAAAGGTTAAAGCATATTTACAAGGTCAGAGTAAATAATACATTCACAATGCAAAATAACATGAATAAAAACACTATATTATATTTCAGTCTTACATACACAGCACTTAAGCAAATATTTAATTTCAAAGCTACAGTGCATTATTGGATTACATAGTGCATTTTGTTTGCATAAAACTATATCTAACACACACAATTAATATATATTTTCTTATAGTATTCTACATTTAAAGAGTCAGATACATTTGTACTTTTTAAAAAGTTATAAAGTTAATACACAGAGAAGACTCAGGTTTTAAAAAAATATTTTAGATGTATATTGAAAAATAACAAATTTTCTTTCAGATGAAAAATTCTAATTAAAAATAAAAAAAATCGTTTATTAAAAAAAAGTTAAATCAATACCAACACAATTTTAAAAAATAAAAAATATCAATATTATAAAAATACAAATTATTAAATTAATATAAAACCATTGTCTATTTTTTAGATAGTATCTCAAAAGCAAAATGTACAAAAGCCATACACAAAGCACTGCATATAAAACTATTTCATTTAAAATGTGCAAAATTGTTTTAAAAGTACATTGAATTTTAACAATGCAATCTGCTGATATTTTTTTGTGGATAGCAATGATATTTATTTTAGAAAATTTCATTTTAAAAGATATCAAAGATTTTTTTTTTTTTTGAAAAATTCATTGGCTCTGGTGGTAAATAAGAATGAAAAAATATTTTTATAAAAATTTTCCTTATAGAAATTGTAAATCAGCACAGAATATTTGTTTACTTCGAGTTGGCTAGAAATTTATTAATATCATTTTATAAGAGTTTTTATGCTGAATATAATTGTCTTAAGGTTAAACACTTGTAGTAATTCTTAGATACGAAAGATTCCCTTAAAATATTACAAGGCAATAAAAGTTGTTTTAATTGTATTTTTTTTAACAACTCCTCCAAATGCTGAATGGCAGAATCACAATTTTAACCAGAGCAATAGGCAAGTACCACGAAAGTTTATATTCATAAATATTTTCAAACACAGTTTATAAATTACAATTAGCTAAGTTGTTTACAAAAAGCTTATACATTAAAGTACATCAAAATTGTGGACATTTAGTTCGAGAAAAAAAGCGTTTCTGAAGATCATGACATTTTTGAATACATAGAGAGATGCTAAGAAACAATGCCGCTGTTAATTTAAAAGTGAAAGATCCTCTTCAGCCAAATCTGTAGGTTCGGAAGGAGAAGAAAGCACTCAGTAAGTACAGAACAGAGTTTATCAGACCCAAAACCTGCAAAAAAAATGTACATGAAATAATTCTAAGATGCATTTCAGAATCAATCAATAGAATAATTTTTTATAAGCTATTAATTGGCGTGACTTCGTAAAAAAAACGTTTACAGAAAGATTGTTCCAGCATAATAAGAGAAACTTATAACATAATCAAGGACGTCTTAAGACTCTTTGAGACCCTGGGCCCAGAGAAATCTTAAAAATGTTTTTGAGGCTCTGGGCCCCTATTCAAAAGTAGACTCTACCTGAGATCTTTAAAAGTAGACAGTATATAGCATGCTTTGTTAAATACTCGTTGAAACGGTAATTTGAAACAAATGGGCCCAACTCGCAATCTCAAAAACCTAGGTACAAACCGGCTCGACCAATGCCTTCATTTCGACTAAATAAGTTGAATCATTATTTGTGGTACTAGGCCTAGACATGGAAAACGTCATCACATAATAATACAGTCTTACCCCTTTTGCCAGTTGACATGCAGTTTGAAATTCCCTGTTTTGCGGAGAATATGTACGGGACTAATATTTAACCACATTAAAATTAACCGGATCGTGATCTTATTAAGACGAGGTGTCTAGAACGAAACGAGCCCTCCCCCCTCCGAGGGTGAGGCCCTGGACCCGAACCCAGTTGGCCCATGCCCAAACGTCCCTGAACATAATTTTAAAATATAATGAAGAGAGAGGGTAAATCATTTAAAAAGCAAAAATAAAACATATAATTCAGCTTGCTTTTTTAAAAAAAAATGTTAATGTGTGACTGAGGGAATAAGTGATTTGTACAAGTTTCAAAATGTGACTTACAAAACTTGATTTTTAAAGAAAACTTGATACTCTAGTATTCTATATATATTGTATTCAGAATGTTGTAAATGTTAGCAATACTTTTGAAAAATTTCAAAGAATTTAGAGAAAAAAGTAATATTTTTATATCAGTAAATGTATCCCTAAAGCAAATTAGATTCATTTATCTATTTAATATAGAAAATTTTTAATATTTTATTAGAAATGTGTGCGTGTGACATTTTTAAACCATTATTTAAACAACAGGTTATAACTCACAAAATATTCATGCAATAAGAAATATTTTAGTACATTCTGTAGAAAATATAAATATCAGATTCAAAAAGTTTTATAGAAATACATTTATACAGCAATTTGAATTATCAGACTCGCTATAATAGATATTGAACAACTTAAATGCCCAATTCTGGTAGATTCAAAGCCCACTTCCAATTTTTCTAATTTTATAAAATTGATTGTAACTTGGCCTGTAGGTATAACGCAGAAACAAAACAAAGTATGTTTTGTAAAGTTAAATGATAGCTCTATTCAAAAACAAAAAATATGTTTTGACGGAATTGGGTAATTTCAACATGTTTGAATACCTTAACCTAACTAGCGGAAGCCCTAACCGATAGCAAAAGCACAAAACTTCAGTTCAATTAGTTTTACAGTCGTATCAATAAAAAGCCCTGTGTTAAGTCAATTTAAAAAATACTATACTTACTGCAGCAGCCATCTTTCCCTCGTAATAGCGGGTTCTGTAGTGCTTGTTGGCATTGGAGACAGTAATCAGAAGGGCAAGACTAGCACTGATGTAGAAAATGAAACCAAAAATGTGGTACAGGAACTCCTGTAATAGATAAAAATAAAATCACGAATTTTTATTTATCTTATACTGCGGAAAAACACAAGTGTGGAAAAATTACTTAGAAAATGTATTTATTGTAATCCGCCATTTTAATTAATTTTAAAACAATGTAGATGAAAATAAATGAAAAGGGGAGGAAATTACGAATCAGGAATAATGAACGATGTATTTGCTAAAGTTATGCTTTTATATACACAAACAAAAAATGATTTCTATTTGCAATCGTAACATTTAAGAACGTGGTTGGATTTACAAAAACTATTTACAAAATTACAAATTTTATGGGAAATGGTTCTAATTTTTTTTGAATCATATTCATACGTATGATACATCGCACAAAAAAGATATTAGACTTGAAGCACATTTTCTTCACTGACAAGCAAGATTCAATTGTTTGCAAAATTAATCGAAGTATTATTGTTTGGCTCTCTCATTGGCTATCAAAATGCTGAATTTATCGTACCCCCGTAAAAGTATTTTTCATTAAAAAAAAAGGAAAAAATCAGCATCTAAAGGGTAAGAACGAAGCAAAATTCACATTCTCAGCTATTAAGCAAATTAATCACTGCTGTGACGTTTTCGCGTCATACAGCTGAAAAATCGGCTTTTTTTGTGGATAGGATAACACCGTTCCTATGCACACGTGCACCCCTAAACATTGTTATCTGACATCGCCCTGGTAACCTAGGACCGTGAGAAAACCCAATGGCTGGGCACCTGCGAGTCGGAAACTCCCAGAGTAATTCGAGGTGTCAGAAAGAAACTGCCCTCATCCCAAGACCATGGAGTAGAGGTAGATTCCGTTGAAAAACACCGAAGAGAAGGGTTGTGTATCCTCCTCCCTCACAAATAACATTCTGAACACTAATGAAATAATCATCATTCTGAATAACTTCAATGAAAATGTATATACTGCTTTTAATAGCTGTGACGTAAATAAACCAAATATTTAATTTCCTAGCTCTCACGCTACCATCAATTCTCTCAAACGTCACACTACACTTAGTGATGCTTGGGTCATTAAAATTTAAAATTCAATCACACATCAAAAATTTCAATTGATGAATCTCATGATATAGTCATTGGTGAAAAATTAATTTCACATTTGCTTAAAATATAAACTAATCAACTGAATCGTTAAGAGAGAAAAATATCTATCCAGAAAAAAAAATATTTTTTGCTTTTTTGAATACTACAAATCTCGAACTTAAAGCTCATTGGCTACAATCTAGTTAACTGTTGATAAAGTTACTAGTGCCTTACGTTTACTTGTCCTCTTATTTAATGAAGAATTTTCAAACTTCCTTCGATTATTCGACACAAAAATGTCCTCTCTTAGGATATTAATAATTACTTCCTGTGGAGATTGGAAAACGAAACTTAAGAATGAAAGGGGAAACATTTAACCCAGCGTTTTAAATTAACTCTTAATATTCCAAATAAATAGATTACACTTTTTTAAATCTCAATTCATCCGAGTACTCTATATTTCAAAATGAAACTAAACATACGAAAAAAAATTAGTTGATGTACTGGGGAGTGAAACAAAAATTCAAAGAAAAAGTATTATGATGCTTTTAATTCCTATGTTAATATATTGCGTGCCAAAATATGTAATTCCTAGAAGAAAAAAAAGTTTTTTTTCTTTCTAGAACTAAACAAATTTCCGAAAGCCTAATCATTATACCTGAAAGTATTTCAAGCGCATTAAGCTAAAACAGTTAAAGCTTTTATTTCTTAAAATTGAATTTTTTTAAAAATTTTGATTAAATCACCTAATTGTACCTTGAGAGCTTGGTTGGTTTATTTGGATTAACATCACAATTAATCCATAAGAGATTCAAATGGATCTCACAATTTTGAGCCATGTAAAAAAATATTTTGGACTTTGGTCCCGCATTCTCCAAACTTATAGAAAAGATTGATACCCAGTTTCACACTTGACGCTCCCGGTCTTCCTGAATGTATGCGCACTATCTTAATGTAGTAACCTTCAACTTTTTTTTCTGAATTTTTATCTCACCCTTTACGTAAAAAGAAAAGGAAAAAAATGTGCTTGATTCAATTTTCCAAATAATCTAACTTCGTAAATGGTTTTGATTTAATGGACTACAAACAATATATAATAACTTGTGTTTGTATTATTCCTGTGTCATAAAAAATATTTATGGTAGAGTACTATAGTAATCTTATTAATTTCCCATATCTAAACAAGTCTTACAAGTACAAAAAAATAATACTTCATACAACATAACATTAACTTAATGTGATTGTTTTGTTTTTCAGCATCGAGTTTCTCAAACCGTAGCATCGTTGATGATATCGCAACTTTTAATTCCTTTTCAATCACCAAGCAAGATTGGTATATTATTCTCAAAACAGCCCTGACAGAAAAATCAGCAACGCGAGGGCTATTGGCGAAGAACTTTCTCATTTTAAACTACGGTCAAGTGACGAGACAGCACCTCATTGTCCAAATTTTCACACCACGATAACGTGTACAATGTGTGAATCTCAACAAATTAAAGCATAATAGAGAGTCTTTAGTGGTACCAGGACTCGAACTTAAGACTCGAGAAAAACAATGACAGTCACGAATTCTGGTTAGATTCAAAATTGATTAATTTTAAAAACTGCCATAAAATTTCTCCTTTATTTGTTAGCATAGGAAAATCCTTAACTCGTAGCCAAAGCATAACAATATTATTATACTTATGAAGTAGTATTGTTATACTACACCTCTTTCGAAGTCCATTGAGGGGGGGGGAGTTTGTTTCCCTGAACAATATTGCTTATCAGTTTTGGAAGCCTAACAGAACATTGTAGCGAGGAATTACCCGAGATAAGGGTTTGTATTGTTTCGTAATTCTCTTTTTATTCCTGCATCGAATTTAAAAGTGAAAGTGAGACTAATTGCTTCTCGGATTCATATTTTTACAACACTGATTTCATTGCGGTATTTCTTCTTTGAAAAAAATGTCACGCATTCTGAGGAAACCCCACAAGTTAAAAAACACTGAAATGAACATATAGAATTTTCACTTTTCTCGCTTGATCTCGACTAGTGCATTGATATTAATATAATCCGAACGAGAAAAAACAATAAAGGTTTACTTGGCTTTACATTTTTCCTTCTCAATATTTGAAAATATTTTTTTAAATGTTTGAAGAACCAAAAATCGATGACTAAAAATTATTTTCATAAATTTGAATGTAAATGTCATTGCGGAGAAACTTTGTTATCTTTTGCTCCTTGAGGCGCATTTTTATTTTATTCATATTAATACTCTTGTCAAGATGTGAAAAGGATAACAAACTCCATAGGATTAATTAACATTACGTTCACGAATTCAAAATAGCTGTAACAAGAAGCCCTGCACGTAGCCTTGTTATTTTACTGCCTGGAATATCTTGGTAGTCAGGATTTTGACTATACCAAACTAACCAAATTGACTAAAAATTACTAGACTGCTTTGGTACTACCGTGCTTTTATCATAGCTCTTTCCTACATGCAAAAATGTTTCATTAATTCTTAACAGATTCAGTTACTTAATTTCATAAACTTAATACATTTAATTTATGAGTTCATCCTTGACAAGTACAGAATTTCGTGAAAATTGTCCAGCAACATCGATCTTTTTTGAACAACGCGAGCATAAACAAGTCATAGAAAAAGTAATTTACATATAAACGATAACACTTCACATAAATAATTAGGTACGTAGCGTGTTGCGTGATGAAAACCACGATGCACTGAACTTTGATAATTTAGTAAATACATAAAAGTTATTTTTTTTGTAACTTATTTTTTTTTCGAGTTAAGAGATTTATTTAGCTCTCGCCTTAATATGGTATTTTGCATATATTCTACTAATTGGAATAAAACCAAAAAAATAAACTGCGTTCATTTCATTAATAAATGTGAATATCCTTGCATAATAAGTTGATGGGAATAACTAATATAAATGTTCTCATTTTTATTTTAAAACATAAAACAGGTATTTTAGGTAAATTTTAAGCGACTGAATGTTCAATAACGTCGCACTATAGCAACACGAAGGCTATTGTGACGGACCTCGTAATTTGAACATCGGTCAAGCGACGGCATCCGAGTACACACAGGTACCCACCCTCTCCAAACTACTACACCACTGGACTGTGAACCACGACGGATTTAAGGTGCATCAGTCTACTTTTAAGTAGCACAAGGGCTCGAACTCATGGCCTCCATCCATGATCATGGGTTACTGTGACCTAAGTAAATTTCAAAAAAGTGTGAGGAAAGTATCAAAATATAGTAAACTACATAATTTTAATATAAAAAATAGAATAAATACATTAGGATGTTAGGTTTGCAGACTCGTGCATCAGAATTTATTTGCTTAGCCATACCGGTTTATAGACATTCGCTGTATCAAACCCATGGATAAACTAAATAGAAACCGTGACAAGTTTCTGCACAAACTTATTATCTCTCGACAATAGAAATAAGTAACGCTTCATTTCTTTTTTTTAAAAAATCAAACATCAAATAGAGTATTAATATTTAAAAACTTAACATTTTCATCTATACAAAAAAGAAAAAATCCCATGAGTTGAATAAAAATTCAACAGCGACCGAGACAAGCAATCAACCAAACCTGTGTTAAACCCCAACAAATTATTCTACAATAAAACCAGCGCCATTTTTTTTCTACTTTTCCCAGAAACAGAGATGAAAAAGAAAGAAAAAACCTTTCACTTGTAAGTATTCATAAACGAAAGTAGAGAAACCTCATCCCAGCACGCGCCAAAAGAATAAAAAAGCG
>BMAO01011398.1:0-110097 GCA_019973975.1 Trichonephila clavata | reverse complement strand
AACTATAATTACAGCTGTAATTGAAGTTGGTTTAATTTCTTAAAACATAAAATAGAGAAGCCTCTCAGCTTTCATTTGAAAAGAATTTTTCCATCTCATAGCTTATTTAGAAAAAAATAATAAATACCTATAATATTTACACCTATATAAATAGGGGAAAAAGTGCTGTTCTGAAAGAAACAAGTGCTCTCATAAATAAGTTGATTTAATAAAAAACGAAAACCCTGAAAAAATATTTAAAAAAAATTGAAGAAATTTCAACAAAGCATATTGAAAGTATATATATAAGTAAATGTTTAATATCTCTAATGAACTCTTGATTGTTCAGTTTTCTATTGGGTCCGCTTAAGACAGGGTCTTCAGACTGTGTTCCATGGAATCCTGGGGTTCCACGAGTCACAATAAAAAAGGAAAATATAAAAGTGCATGCAAAATGAAATCACGTTTTTTCTGTGAACTGTGTGAAACCACAAGTTTCTGAAGCTCATCCCACCCACTAAAAACTGAAAATTTTGTAATGGTTTTTAAATTTTTATTGTAATATAAGAAAATATTAAAAAGTTTTTCTTTATATGTACCACCTAGTATATTATTGTTTTGTCTACTATGGAATAATTTTACACTCGTTAGCGAAATGTTTTGTACAATAGCTTTGTAATGGAAAATACACCTTTATACAATTGTGGGGACCCATATTGAAGGAGAGGGAACAACTTATCGACAGATTCAATGGCAAATCTAAATTAAGCAAGAACAGCTCTTAAATTTTAGGTTGCAAATTCATACAAAATACACAGGAGTTTTTCACACAGATATAAACATTTTAATGCCATTCAGAACAATGAATTTAAATGCAAAACATTTCTCAACGTGAGTGGCAAAAAATATAAAAACGAATTATAAAATCATAATATAAAATGCATTTAACTTCAATGGGGCTAGACTTCTACAGCTTGTGTAGGGGAAAAAATGCATATCCCAAGTACTAAATTTAATGCATGGTATAGGTGACACTTGGAAATATCACAAATTAATGTTATTAATGTGTGAGTAAATTATGTTAAATTTTAATAAACAATACAGATTTTTAAAAATGGTTTTTTTTCGTAAAGTACCTATTTTATTTGTTGATCTACTTTAAATATTATTTAAAGAAATATTCTAGGAATGGGGTCCACGAAATCACCCCATAGTTCTAAGGGTTCCGTTCGAAGCTTAAGTTTGAAAAAAATGTAATGAAAAAGTTTGAAGCTTAAGAAATCAAATTACAGTCACCTTTTTCCGATTTTCTATGTTGATGTTTCCCTGTTTCGATTGTTAAGAATTCTGCATTTGTTATGAGTGGTTAATTCCGTATTTTTTTTTGTCTACACGTGCTCTTAAGAGAGCGGAATGAATTTTCTTATACTATTCACTAACTCACTCATATAAATAGAATTTTTTTTAATAATCACTTTAAAAAAACTATAATATACAATAAAAGGAAAAATAATGAAAAGTGGGAATAAAAATGCTGTTTATATCTCTCTTTATAATATAAAACTATATACTAAAACAGCTGTGAATAAATATATTTTGGAAATGAAAAATTCAATAAGGTATCTGATTGTTTCGAAATATGATTTTCTTCAGAAATTGCGATAATAATGCAAGAGATAAGAAAATGAATAGATTTAGATTCATGAGATTTTAAAATTCTACAATAGATTCTGCCTTGACTAGACCTTCTGCATGCATAACACACATTAACTTTCTCATAATTATTTTCTCTAGAATTGTTGAAAAAGTAAATTATTCATAACTTGAATTTTATGTCTTGTATTTGTATAATTCACTTTCGTGTTTAAAAGGCTATAATTCCTTTCTTTGGGGGGGAAAAGAAGAAAAAAATTTCAACTTACTTGTGACTTAAGGCTTTTTATTTAATCTTTGAAATAATAACAATTTAAAAGGTGAATCGTTGAAAAAACTCTGACCATCCATAATATTTTTAGAAAAACGTCCGCAGAAATAGAAATATTTTATGAATGTTATCTCACATTGTGGGGGAGATTTCTCTATGAATTTATATAAGTCTAAGTCTGCACATAGAAATTAAAATCAATCATAAATGGCTCCCCTAGTAAATATACTTTTTTAAAAAATTAGTTTTAAAATAATGAAAAACATTTATTGAAACGAAAAATAGCTGTGACTAGCGTTAAGTTCCATTTTTCCAAAAAAAAGTCGGTTCCCTTCATCAAGACTAAAATTTGCTTCCAATGACGTAATTAAAAAAATCAGAATTCTTCCCAATTAATTAAAACTATATAAGAATATAACTCGTTATCGCTAAAAAGTACATTTCCACTACCCATATCTTATCAGTATAGAGCCCTGAAACCCTTATCAGTCAGTAGGACTTTCCACCTCTTGCAGTTCGAAAGGGGAGGGGGGGGGATCCACCCGTCCAGACCCATGGGGAGGAAATTTCTTCCCCCTTTCTCGCGGCTCCCCATAGCTCCACTGGCCCAGAGTATAAGTGTATTTAGTAAATTCACAGTATTTCACATTTTCATAACGCATGCGCAGAACCCTTTTCAGATAAGGATGCCCAAGACCGTTATCACCCTTTTCTTATCTTTCTTCCCTACCCAGCGGTCCTCGGCTCCGTCGTGGTAGGGGGTGAAATTTTTTCTACCCCCTTTCTCGCGGCTCCCCATAGCTCCACAGGTCCAGAACCGGTATATTTTAACTACTGGTATAAAATAAAAATGAGTAACTTGAATCATTCTTTGAATTAATTCTTTTTTGTCTTAGTCTTCTATATTAGGATTAGCTTTTGCAGATGCTAACAAAATTCAGTTATTATAGGTGCATATCAGCTAGTATTGAGTGATATTTATTTTATAATGAAAAATTTAGCAGAAAACACTTATTCACAAACATGTTTTGATCCAAATTTTCGGGTTTTTGTCTGAGACTATCTCAATTCAATAAAATTGTAAAAAAATGGTTATTTATTATTATTTTTCAAAATTTTTTAAAAAAGTCTTCACGTGCTACTGCTACAACACCGTACTACATTGTGGCATGGTGTAGTTGGTAAGGTATATATTAAGGTAATTTAAATTAGTATATATGATGATGTGCATAATAATAAAGTAGCTTTCATGTAGAAGTATTAATTTTAAAGCGTTTTAATTTTAGAGAGTAAAAATTTACATTTTCACGTTTTAAAATTTCAGCATCATTATAATATTAAAAATATATACACAGGGTGTTGCCAAATTCGATCGACAAATTCAGAAGGGTGATAGCACGTAGCATAAAGACGACAAATTATTATAGAAGATGGGGTCGCAAACCACACTTAATCGCGATAATAGTAGCCGTCGGGAGGACGAGCCAGACGAAGGAAGAGGTCAAACGAATGCGGGGATTTGAGGCGCCGTAGTAAGGTTGAAGAAATCTGAACGCGCAAGCAAATTTTCTACTTCTCCCGGAGTTGTTGAAGGGTGTACTGACCAACTGCGCACCAGAACGTGAAATTTATGCACGATGTTATTCCAGCACATTTTTCGATTGCAGTGCGTAATGACTTCCATGCTACACATCCCGGGAGGTGGATTGAAAGCGACGGACCTATTGCTTGGCCTCCACGCTCCCCGAACCTCAGCTCCTTGGATTGCTTCATCTGGAATCACCTGAAATCGTTTGTGTATGAGACGCCGGTGACTATAGTGGAGGATCTTATGGCACAGAACGTCGTCGCTTCAGCTGCCATCGTTGGCACACCGGATTTATTTGAAAATGTCCAACAATCCTTCGTTCATTAGTGTCAATTGTGCTATGACCTACACGGCAGCAACTTAGAACAATTCCTGTGACAATCACATGTCGTTGCATATCTGACGTCGAGCTGTGATGCATTGTTCGTATTGTAAACATGCCTTGCGTCTAATTAATGTATTTCTTACCTTTTGTTGCATCTTTTCATTCCACTTGTGGCATCACGCCCTTCATAGCTGTTTTTGTGAATTACCCCGACTAAAAGTAGTTTGTGACTCTATGTTCTGTGGAGATTTCTCATCCCATGCTGCCTATTAAACCCCTATGAATTTGTCGGTCGAATTCGGTAACACCCTATATATGGAGAAATTTATATACAAATTAGAAACACATGAATATCTCTTTTTGCTTCCTTTTCCAGTAAAAATAAAAATAGCAAGCTGCGAAGAAAAGGAAACAACAAGCATACTGGCTTGTTTTAACATGATTTTTTTTTTTATAATTATAGAGTTCACTTTAAAACAAGATTTTCAGATTCGCAGTAGAACAGTCGATTAAAAAATTATGGAATATCTGACCCAAAAAAATTTTTTTTAGTTAATTTTTTGAATTTCCTTCCGTTTTTAAGGGCTTTAAACGTAACGTTTTTAGTTTATATGTAATTTCGCCATATACAAGTATATAGGGGAAAGGGAAGAAAGGCTTTTTTATTCTGATCTGTTCTTAAAGTTCCTATATTTCCCAAGTTTATTTTTTGTGAACTGGATTATTAAGTCATACTTTTTCTAGAAAACTACATTCACAGAGATATGTTTCCCCGGCCATTTTTTTTATGCACTTCAAATGAGAAATCTCGCTTCATACAGTTTATGAGATTTCGATGCTGCACTTTATTTTAGTCTGATTAAATAATCTGAAAACTGCTCGAAATTTGTAGGTATATTTTAGGTACTATTTTCATAAAATGTCACTGCCAGTTATGAGAAATCAAATGTTGATTTATTAATACAAATTTTAAATATGAATAAAATAATAATAAATATACACACGTTAACAGATATTTTGTATATTTTTCTAAAAAAATAAACTGTAACTAAGATATTAAAAGAATTCAAGATTTCTCAAATCAAAGTTGTGTTTCTAATATAACTAAAAAAATATAACTATAAAAATTGTATATAACTAAAATAAGTATATAACTAAAAAAAATTGAAATTTTCTACATCTTACATATTTATTATGGAGATAATACTTCCTTCCTAAAATAATGCAGCAATTTCATTCGTTTATGAAAGTACACTCTAGTTAAGATAACTATATTTTTTCTGCAATTTTTAGTAGATTTTTTTTTCTTTTTGTAAAATGAAAAGAAAAAAAAAATGTATACATTTAGATGTTATTTACTTTTCTAGATTTTCATTGATTTTTTTCAAAAAGTAGTGAGAAGGAAAGACAATCTCTTCAAATCTAAAAAACTGCAAAATTCATTTTCAATAAATCTTCAGAATTCTGGTTCATCTTTTTTTTAGAGATAAATACTAATACTTTTATAACAATCACATTGGTGAGAAAATCAATTTCTCAAAAGTTTTGCTAGAACTGTTGTGTTCATAGTTAAAAGATGTTAATGCTACACAAAAATTAGAAACTGAAGTATTTTTATTTTCAATCAAGATTAGAAGAAATAACAGACCAAGGTTTAGTTTATATACAATTAGGAGAAAGAAAGAAACCAGGAAAATATGAAAACAAAGTGAAATACACAAAATGAATATTAAATCATTAAAATAACTTGAGGGAATGTTATTCAAGACCAAATTTCAAATTTTACTGTAAGATAAAATTTTTAAAAAAGCAAAATTATAAACATACTTCAAATACAAGCATAAAAATAAATTTAGTTTTTCTAGCTAATATAAAACAATTAAAAATTGCATTCCTAGATCTAAACAACTAGTTATATTTATTTTTGGCTGTAAAAAATACAGATTGTAACACTTCAATAAAAACATCAAGTTCCATTAATGGAGAATTTATTAATTAAATGACAAATTTATACGAGAGAAATACTCAGAGGTAAGCATTAAAAACTCATCTTTAATATTTCTCAAATATCACATACATATACTTCATACACAGTTTACAATAGAGAAATTTATAAAATATTTTCTCTAGAAATGTAACACAATTCACCAACATTAAAAAAAAAACTACAAAGAAATTTCTTGTTAAAAAACTCTAAAAGTTTTAATATTCCATAAATAATAAAAACTGATCAATTGAGCCAAAATGGTATAATAATCACAGGTCTGTAAATACATTACAGAAGTATAAACATTCTACAAAGATTTCAGTATCACACTTTAGTAAAAAAAAAAGTATACATTTAAAAAAATTTCTTAAAACAAATATTCTGTGGAAACTAAATAAAAAATTAAAAAGTATAGTATTTTGAAGATGCCACAAAGTTTATGAAATATTAAAATGCATTCTTCTCTATACATTCCTTTTTAATTCATGCAATAAATAACATACTCATCATCTTAAAAGAATTTCTAACTAATCCTATTAAATACAGAATACAATGAATATCAATAAATTTTTTGCAATCCAAAGCAGTGCAATTATAATTTGCAATCAGTAAACATTATTAGTAACGTTCTTAATAAAAAAAAAGACTGTTTAGTTGCTGAATTCAATTCACAACCAATCAATACTTTTTATTGTAAAATGTCAAATACAGAAAAATTTCAAAAATACATTTTTAAATATGTTTTAAAAAGCATTAAAGAAACAAAGTTTAACAAAACAATTTTTTAAAAAAATTCAGAAATTAATATTTTAATCATTAGTTTTATATAATTGCTTAGCTTGATAATATATTAATATAATTTTCTTTTCAAACTGAATAAAATAAAATCACACACATGCACATATTTGGCAAATTCAGTAAAATACGGTAGCAATTAAAAAAATGGAAATTACTCTTAGGCTGAATAAGTAATTAAGTGATAATCAGAAAGTAAATATTTAATGAAATTTGAGAATCATATAGCATTTTAAGATAATAAAATTAATTCAGTTAAGTTCCTAAGAATTAAATTCCCCAAGAGTATTTCTATTTTGAGAGTAATTAGAAGATACAGCTGCATTATCCGATACAGATTGGTAACTAGCAAACGATGTAGGTATGTTAGCATTTTGCAGGAGAGGCGTTGTTTCTCTTCTACTTTCTACATCAGAATCAATATCATTTCTAGAAGATTCACCAAGCACAACAACTCTTTGTTTGCATATTGGGCATACCCGTTTATTCTTAGTAAGCCAAGGATCAATGCATTTAACATGATATCCTAAAAAAACATAGATTGGGGATTTTAACTATAATTACATCTTTCTTATATGAAACCTTAAATCTGTATATTATAATACATTGACAAATATGATAATTGATATGTATTAAACATGTAAATGTACAGATATTTTTAAAAAGTTTTCTATAAGCAACACGCATATATTTTTTTTAACATTTATAAGCCCCCTGCACCACTCAACGTATAACACGGGGGTAAACAACACAGACAGAAGAAAGGATTACAACACAAACATCCATGCCTTCTCCGGGATTTGAACACAGTCCCTGCGGCACCGCAGTCTGCTTCACTGACCACTATACCGGATAGGCGGCAACATGCATATTTGAAATTGAATTTAAATAACCTAAAAGTTCGACATTTTGCACACAATAGTTACTGCATTTTTCTTTTTAATGGTTTCACAAATATTAATAAATGAAGCAAAAATTATCAATATTAAAGACATTTGAAACCTTTTATTTTTTTTCCCAAATAATTCTAAATGACATTCATGTAAGGATTTAAAACAAAGTTTGTAGAGGTAGATGGAAATAGTGTTATAGAGGGGAAAAGTAGGTTGGTTTTATAGGCATATGAGCCACATTTAGTCAAGAAATGTGTGCACTATAGACTGTTAATTCACTAGTAACCAAGTGTATCACATAAATAATTATTGGACGTATATTTGTGATTTGGATATAAAAAGTAGTTAGAAAAGGGTTAAGTACTGATTAGTATGGAGGGTTAAAAAAGGAAAGATTGCTTAGACATAACGATAAAGACATACAAGAGAAACTTTATTCATGTTTACTGAAGACAGTAAACCTCATAATAGGGAAATTCTTTCAAGTACTTCGATGTGATTGTGATATATATATAAGGAATGTTTTCGGTACAAGAGCCCGATTCGACTATCTTGCAACAAATAAAATGTTTCAGTAAAATAGGCAACAAAAAACACTTTTTACACAAAAGGTAAAGTGCACTAAAATTACATTGGTTGAGTTCTAAGCAATGTCGAATATAAAAGCGATTAGATAGTTTTTTTTATGGCAACTGAGTCCTCATGGGATATACTAAGCCAAACAAATTTGAAAAAAATTAATTTCCCATAAAAATTGTTTTTAAAAAAAATTGCATAATATGTACTTAAAAAGACCGACACCAACATTTGTAATAACGTTATAATTAAAAATATAGGAAACGGTAGGAAAAACTTTTTTTAAAAAAACAAACATTTTTCGCTTGCCATGCGCAAGCGATTTTAATTTTTTAAACTTTTTAAGTTTTCTGAATGGGAGTTTTATTCTATAAGAAAATGAAAAAAGAGTCACTAATTTTTCAAGATCAGAGTCAAAATCCGAGTTTCCAAATAGTGTACAAAATTTAGATTCAATCATTAGGAAGTCTGCATGCAAATAATCAACAAAAGCAAGTTTTCCCTTCTTGGAATCAAACTTATGTCGACGAGCGCGCGTGCTATATACGAATTAATTTTCTCTCTCATATTCCAAATAAAAAAATGCCGTAGAAAGTATGACTAGCACAGATATTGTACAAGATAACAAAAGCATGAAAAATAGGTGCAAGCTTGGGATAGGGTTACCTCAAATAAAACTATTGTATTTGGCGTTTTACTCAACAATTTGATTAGAAAATATTACACTCGTTTTATCTCATTAGCAACATTTTCCCCTTCAAGGTGACATGTTAATTAAAACAGCTTTCCCCCTTCAATTCGTTTTAGGCACGGTTTTTGAATTTCGGGTAATTTTTTTTTTAGACAAATTACACGGATACACATATTATACGCTTCGCTTATACATGGATCGACTTAGATTCGGAAGTAAACGGTAGTTATATTTTATTTTACAAAGCCACTATGATAGACAATTTTTTTTATCAATTTAGCCAAAATTATAATCAATAATAATTTACAAGATACTCACCATGCAGACAAGGTAATATTCGAAGTTTTTCTCTGTTCTTAAAATCTTCCAAACATATGGCACATGTTTCATATGGATCCCCTTAAGAAAATTTCCCATTATTATATATGCAGTTTTAAAGTTACAAACACTTTAAAAAAATAAGAATATGATACCATACCTTTCTTAAATGTCGAAACTTGTAACTGACTTAAGTGTTGCGTATCAAGACGAGAGTTCCGATTTGATTGAGCTTGTTGCACAAACCTAACAATCTGAAAACATCGAAAATTTAAATTTAAAAAAATACCATCAATAAACAAAAACGATTCTTGAAGATTCTAAATGCTCTGAAAAAAGGAATAATAGTTAATAATAATTTTTTTAAAAATTATATTTAAATGAAAGCTTTTCAGAGAAAAAATAATTTTATACAACAAGAAATAAGTCACTAAAAAGAATTTTTCAATAAATATTTGAAAATTAAACTAAAATTCACAAATAAAATCCTATACTATATTTTGGAAACTTGTACTATCTACTATGAAGTTAATAAATATATCAGAAGAAAATACAGGAACAAATAATAATATAATGACTTTTTAAGTAAATGAAAGAAAGAATAACATTAAATATTTTTGAAAGGATGAATTTAATTAAATTTATAAGCATGATCATTTTCTATGTTTAGGGTACTTTTTCTATAAATAACACAAATTCCAACAATTTTTTCAACAAATTATAAAGAAAAAAAAAGAGAAACTACTTTTATAATACATGAGACAGAAATCTGAAAAACTATAAACATTTATTGAAAGAGCAGCGGTTTGTTTACCTCTGCACAAGAGATATTTAAAAAGGATAAGTGAAAAGCCCGGACAACATATAGTCATAAATAATATAAAAACCTTGCATAATTTTCCCTGAAAAACAACCATCAATATACAGTCGGACCTCTATTTAACGAAGTCGCTAAATCCAGAAAAAAGTTCGTTATGTGGAAAATTCGTTGAGTACAGATTAATCTTTCAATATACTTGAAAAACTACATGAAACAAATTTTAGATTCATAAATACACATAGTAATAAAAAGTAATTATTCACACCTTCTTTTGTAAATTAATATCTATTTATTTTATTTATTTACCCTTCAAAAAAAAAAAAAAAATTACAGCAAAAAAAAAAAAAAAACATGGTCTAGAAATACACTGTATTTTCAACTTTAAAGAAGTAATTTTATATAAAAATTAATGAATTTTAATGACAACTTCTACTTTTAGGCCAACAAGTACACTGGTGTCCAAAAGTTAAGCATAATTGATAACAATGTGAATAAAGAAGAAACTATAAATCAGAATAGCGGGAAACGTGATATGCGAGTGTAAAATGGTTATAAAATAAGGAAGCAAATCAAAAGAATGATAATAATTAATTTTACTACCCAAAGTAGCAGTTTGAAAGAAAACTGAGCATAGCAAGGATTCATACTTTAAAAAAAAATGAAAGAAAACACATTAAATAAAATACTGATGCTGCAGTTTAATAAAGCGGGTGGTCACCTCTGACAGCCAGGCACGCTGCACAGCGATTTACCATACTTGCTATGAGATGATGAATGAGTTGTGAGCACAAACGGTTCCAAGCTTCTTGGAGAGTTCAGTAAAGGAGCTTGGTGGGTGCGAAAGGGCTGCAATTTGTCTCCCGCGCATATCCCATACATGCTTGATAGAGTTTAAATCAGGGGAGTTCGCAGGCCACAACATGCGCTGGATGTGTTTTCCGTTTCAAGGAAGTTATCAATCAGCACCGCTCGGTGACATGGCGCATTATCATCCATGAATATGAAGTCAGGACCGACAGCACCTCGAAACAAGCGAACATAAGGCTCAAGAACTTCGTCTCTGTATCTTTGAGCAGTCACAGACCCCGTGTCAAAGAAATGGAGGTCTGCGCGGCCGTCTATCATGATGCCTGCCCATACCATTATTCCCCTTGATGGAAAATGATGTCTTTCCGTTATGTTTCTTGGTTCAAAACGTGTTCCACGTTCTCTCCGTATCGTTACCCGCCGAGAATCATTACTCAGACTAAACCGGGACTCGTCACTGAACATCACATTGGCCCACTCTCCCACACTCCAATGTTGATATTTCAAACTCCAGTTCAAACGAGCGCGTTTATGCGCAGACGTGAGGGGAACGCAAACTGCTGGTCTTCTGGCATACAAGCCAGCATGATTGAGTCTCCTGTAAACAGTTTGTCTCGGAATTCGTATTCCTGTGGCGACTGTGAGCGCCGAACCCAGTGCTCTGGCAGTACTGCCCCTCTGACGTCGAGCACTTATTACCAGATATCGGTCTTGGCGAGGGGTTGTGACTCTTGGTCGACCTGATACTGGTTGTCGGGTAACATCTCCCGTTCTTTGAAACCTCTGCAACAGTCTTGAGATCATAGACTGGTCCACATTCAGAATTCGAGACACTTCGGTTCGTGATCGTGAGGATACCAGCGATTCTTCCTTTCGTAAACATGTCCAATTGGCGTCTTTGTGCCATCATTCACCTTGTTTGATGGTTAACAACGTTCCTTCGCACAGCAGTTGCACGAAACTTGTCTGAATTGCCTATGCTGCGTGAATCGGTTTCTCCGCGTTCCGACATGCGCCGGTGTTTCGCGCAGGACGTAGTCAACTGAAAAGTTTTGCATAAACCCAATGTTTCTTCTTCATCCAATTAATACCCGCAAGAAATTTGGAATAATTTTATGAATATTTACTCCATGTTTTTCGCATTTTACGATTTATGCTTAACTTCTGGACACCAGTGAATTTTTAAACATATATTTTTTATAACCAATAATTCCAAGCACACGCGTCTTTAAATTTATTAGTTTTGTTTGAAAAATGTTTTCTCTCATAACACGCCTCGCATCTTTGCAATGTACCAAACCCCCTTCAGGCGTATTTTCTTCACACTGTAATCCACGACGAATTGTTCCAAATGATTTTATCATTTCATCATACGAAGGTCCCGAAATATTTTAAAAATAGCGAGAAAAAACATTGAATCACAAGAGAAAAAGTTCGTTAAATAGAAAATGCACTTCGTTAAACGAAGAAAATCGTAAAATGTTCTTGGTTCATGGAAAAAGTTCGCAAAATAGAGTTTCGTAAAATGGAGATCTGACTGTATTTACTTCCTATTTTGTAAACAAAAGAAAATAGATTCAAAATCATTTATGTTAAAAATAATAAGGGGAGGATGAGGGTGCAGTAACTAGTCTTCTAATATGAAAGATAGCTACCATATTGAAACAAAATCTTTAATACAGAAACAATTTTACTATAAGAAACTAGACCTTCAGATAATTAATTCGTAATAAAAAATGTTCTTTTATTATTTGATACCACACACACACATTTATATCATCAAATAATAATATAAATTAATAAAATAATAATTTCACATAAAATTTAAAATAATAAAGAAATACCAATAAATTGCGAGCACAACCCCAGGAAAAAGTTATTTTTCGCTGTTAATCTATAATTTGTTAACAGAAAATTGAATAATTAAACAAGCGCAAAAAGTCGTATTTTGTGCACGCACATGACTTACGAGTGCGGACCGATAAGTACTTAGCCTACAAATGAAAAAACAAAAATTTTGCAGAAAATGCAATTTATTTTTCAATATAATCTCCTTTTAGATCGATACACTTGACCCAGGGATGCTCTAACTTCTTTAACCCATCTGAAAAAGAAGTTTTCTCGAGGTCTGCAAAGAAGGCCTCCGTGGCGGTGATTACTTCCTCATTCGAGTGAAATTTCTGCTCGGCGAGTTACTTTTTTAAGTTGAGAAACAAAAAGAAGTCGCACGGGGCCAAATCTAGAGAATATGGTGGATGGGCAGCAGTTTTTGTAGCCCAGTTTGATCAATTTAGCCGTGGCGAGTGCGGAGGTGTGAGGCGGCGCATTGTTGTGGTGGAAGAGCACTTTTTCTTCGCCAAATGGGGCCGTTTTTTTCCCTTTCTTTTTTTAATTCGGCGTCGAATCGGCCTAATAATTCGTCATAGTACTGCCCTGTGACCCATTTGCCCTTCTCCAGGTAGTCAATGCATATCACATTTTGCGAATCCCAGAAAACGGTGGCTATCACCTTTCCGGCCGATGGGACAGTCTTCGCCTTCTTCGGAGCAGGTTCACCGGGTAAAGTCCACTGCTTCGACTGTTCCTTTGTCTCTGGATTCATGTTTCGTCGACGATCACATAACGACGCAAAAACTCCTTCGGATTGCGCTTAAACAGTGCCAAACACTGCTCTGAAGTGGTTACACGGTTGCTCTTGTTATCCGGAGTGAGCAAAAGCGGCACCCGTCTTGCCGACAGCTTTCTCATACCCAAAATTTCATGTAAGATATGCGTAACGCGGTCTTTTGAGGCCTACTATCTCAGCTATCTCGCGCACTTTTAATCGGCGGTCTACCAAAACGTGATCGTGGATTTTCGTCACGTTATCCTCCGTGGTTGCTGTTTTCGGGGCACCTGGGCGTGGCTCATCAAAAACCGACGTGCGACCACGTTGAAATTCGTTGAACCAAATTTTGACGGTCGCCATCGAAGGAGAAGAGTCCCCATACACTGCATCCAAGCGCTCTTTGATTTCACTGCGCAATTTCTCTTCCAAAAACAAGAATCGAATCACCGACCGATATTGCTCCTTTTCCATTTTTTTTTTTTTTAATCAACGGACACGCTTGCTTTCACACGCTCTCAAAACAGAACTACAAGTCCGATCCGGTTGAAATTTCGTCAGTAGCCGCCTACAGGAAGGTACTACACTATAGTGTATTTCTCTTGCGAAGTGGCACCATATGACAGTGAGGCTAAGTACTTATCGGACCGCCCTCGTAATTTCCTTCTAGATTTCTTCATGTAAGATTATACAGAAAATGTAATTGAAAAAAAAAAAAGAATTCTACCCAAATCTGTTGGAAAAAAAATCTCAAGATAGGTATTCCATTAACAATACTTTACCATAATTATTAATAATTAATAAGATTAGAGTCATATTGAAACGTACACCAAGAGGCACAGCAAAGAAGATTACTAAAAATAAAACAGTTGTTAGTAGCAAGAGATACTTCGTGGTAAGAACAAGTCGTTTTGAATGCGAAATGTTGGGTTTCAGCAAAATCCAAAACCTAAAGAGAAAAAAATTGAGAATAAAGAAGAAAGCAAATAGAAACTAAATTAGGCAACAAAGGAAGAAAAATTAGATGATTACTAAAATGTTAATTAAAGCATTAAAGTAACATGAAAAAAGGTACTTTAAATGTTAAAATACATCTTGGTTAAATAAAAGAAAAAAAATAATCAGAAACACTTTTTAATCTGGTGAGAAATTAATAATGTTTAGAAAAAGTAATTAAATGCAATTTCTAATGTAAATGCAAATAAGATTTTTAACAACGATCTTCAGAATGGAGTCCTAAAACAGTACTCTAGAAAAGTTTTAAAAACTTTAAATAGTTTTGAACACAATAAGAAATATAACAATACACAAGCCTGAGTAAAAATAAAAGATAAAATTTTTAGACATTCATACTATTATAGAAAAATTCTAATGCATTTTATAGTTACAAGAATAGTAACTACAAAACTTTTTTTTCCATTTCAAAGCATAGCAATGAAAAGACAAAAATAATTAATGACATTTTACTAATTCCATAAGAATAATAATTGATACCATACACACATAACCTAGATAATGCATCTTCAATCATTAATTTTGAGTGTGTTAATCGTTTTCATACACTTCAATACATTAAGAAAATTTTAAAATCGTAACTGAGGGGGGGGGGGTTACTGAAACAATCAGATAGTCATGTTTTAATTCTTTAATCACTTTATTCTACACATTTTTAGGCCAACGCGTTACATAAATTTACTTCCTATTAAAATATAATCTACAAACAAATTTACAATAAATATAATTATAGATTTATCATAATAGTGCTTTAAAGTATTAAATAAAAAAAACCCAGAAAATAACTATTAAAAATTATAACCATCAATCAAAACACCGAATAAAAATATTGAATGCACATTATTTATTTAATTATCTGTATAGCAAGAAAAATATTCCAATTTTTTAAAGCAAAACTAATATTTATAACGAGAAATTTCCCTTAAAACCGAAAACTTTCAAATGTATTTTAAAACATTTTTATTTTTAAAGTATAACAATAAAAATTTTTCCTATAAAATTTTGACGTGGAGAGTACTTTTAAGTCCGCAATCGAACGGCGCAGGAGGAAGAAACGATATCTCAAACTCTGTACAAAAAGAAAAGTTATGAAGCGGGTTTCTCATTCGGAAATCCCACTTCAAAGTTGTTTGTTTGTGAGAAGATCGTGTTATGCCTCTCATGAAGAGAAATGGCGACCAGCACGTGTCGGAATTATAGCAAAAGGATCGTGGTCTATCGAGAGTGTAGTTAATCGTTCCACGATATTGTTTGCTGCATTTGTAGGAATTTAACACTTGTCCTTCAATCGATTGGTTTAGGAGGGTCATACTGAATATCATGTAGGATCTCAACGACCTTCAACCATTACCGACCAAGAGGAAAGACACGTAGTCAGGTTGACATTGCATGATACAGCCACATCACGGATTTTGCGCTAGGAAGTGGGTTTATTTTCAGCACGACGTGTATCTTCATGGACAGTGCGACGACATTAAAAGCAGCACGAATTGTCTGTACGGTGACTAATATTGCAATTTTCCTTCACACTATAGCATAGAGTCATACGGCGACAGTGATGAGCCCGACGACACAAATGGTAACAGGAGTGTCACCATGTCGTCTATTCAGATAAACTGTTCTGCGTACAGCATAATGATAGTTTGGATGCATCGAGGAGAATGCATCTGACCTACTTGCATTTGATATCATCATACAAGCTATGCTCCTGGTATGGGCAGCCACTGGACACATAATGCGAAAACGATCTTGTTTGCGTCGTCGGTAATCCAAACAGCTAGAGTTTTCTAGGATTTAAAGGCCAGCACTGTCTTTTTAGAGTCTCGAAGTCATTTTTCAACAAGGTAACGCAAGTCCGCATGTTGCCCACCCGGTCTTGACCTACCTCGACACAGAGTGTTCGACTGTTTCCCTGACCAACACGTTCTCCATATCTTTCAATCATTGAAAACATCTGGTCATGGGTTACTGAGAGGAGAGGAAAGACTGGAATGCTATCGCTCTCTGAGCACACAATTGATAAAGTATCAGACTTGAAGCAGCATGGAATAACTTGCTCGTATTTGTCATTCAACCCCAGTTTGACTCCATAGTGCTGTTAGACAGCAGCTGTGTGCACAAGTTTTAGACGTTGTATATTCCCCAATTGCCTACAAATTAATTTAAGGCAATCATGTTTTCATTTAATCATGTTTTCTTCCTTCTACATACTGTATAGTAAAATAAAGTTTTGTTATTTGCTTTTCTTCCTGGTGTCGTAATATTAATGGCCAGATGCATATAAAGCAAACCAAACTCTTGAATAAACACAATTTTAAAATCAGCGACTAAGAAAATAACAATAATAACGATTATGAAAATGATCTTAAATCTACAACGGCGTAGCTAGTCCTGAGTGGGTCCTGTATCAAAATTCCTTGGGGGTTTGATACAGGGCAGAATAATTTGGTTTCCAGTAAGTAGATAGTGTAATCGACGAATTACGACGTATCGATTGCCGTGATGTTACTGTTGCATGCCACTGGCAGAGGTGGGTACATAGCACATTAAGCGTCAAGAAGCCTCGAGAAACCGGGTCGAGAGAGGATCGACAAGTTGTAAAACATACGCGCACTGAATCAGCAGCCACAGGTGCGCCAGGATTCAAGTAGCATGGGATGGACTGTCGAAAGACATCATAAAGAACCAGTACAACTCACTACCAAAGAGCTTAACATGTTGTACTAAATTATAAATAATGTTGATCATACGCCACACTGAAAAACTATTCTGCATTTTGCATATTTTAATCTTTTACTCTTTCATAAGCATTTTACCAAACTAATAAATTTCATTGCATTTGGCCAATTCCTTCCTGATGTAACTTTTTTTTGTCTTGAGTGAGTGAATCTTTACGTCGCACTGTTCAGCTACTCGAGGGCTTTTGGAGACGGACCTCGTAATTTAGAACCATGGTCAAGTGACGAGAACGACACCTGAGCTGCCACCCCCTCTCCTAACTACCCCACCACACCAACGGGAGGACATTTGAGCTCTCTACATATTTAACGTGCATCACTTCCTTACACGGCGAGTCTTCAGCGTTACTAGGCTCGAACTCATGACACGCCAGCCACAAATCCGATACCTTGACCACTAGGCTACCGCGGCCACACTTTTTTTTCTTAGTGGGCATTCTAATTAACATGAAATTGTAAGATCAGTTGAATTGATTAAAAATGTTTTACAGTAAAAATTTTTTTAAAAAAAACAAAAATTAAGTATAAATTTTTTTAACAATTTTCTCTTAACCATGCATTAAATCTACTTTCAGATGAGAAATATTTATCATACTAATTCATTTTTCTGCTTTAATTTGGTCAAAAAACATCTGTTTAAAAAAGATTTTGATTTCAAAATCTTTTTTAATACATACAGTCGGCGCCAGATTTACCAAACTCCTATTTAAGAACAAGAATAAAAAACACCAATTAACGAATCATTTCAACAGCCGAATTATTTTTATTATTAGTTTGAATTCAAAAGAAATTGGACTTCTTTTCAAATGACATCTTTTTTTTTTCCAAAACAGAACGACTTTTCGTGAAAGCAGCAAATTTCGTTGAGAAAGGATGAAGCCCATTATTACACTTTACAGGTGCAGATGAGTCATGAGTGTAACCTATCACGTGAGCTTTTTTTTTTAAAAAATGAACAGGGAATTCCTTTCTTATCACATCATTCCACAATACAAAGTAGATTTTAAGAGTTTTTGTCATTCGGTGCTTTTCTTGAGAGGTTTATTATATGTGCGGTTTTGCAGAAACTTTTGGTTTTAAAAATTTATGAAGTATGACAGATTGTTGGAATACAGTCGAAAACTGCTTTCAGAAAGCAGGATTTTCAGGCACTCACGTGGAAAGTGAAGATTTTGCTCCTGATGAATAAGCCATATGGAAAGAAAGGCCCCTCCTGGGATAGATTTTAACGATTATGTTTCATGTCATAACATACTGTCTATCTATGCAACTGAAGGTGAGGAAAATGTTGGTTTGTTGGAGCCAATGAATAGCGATTCTGATGCAGAAATTGATAATGAAATATTAAGACTAACATTTTCTAATGCTTTAGAACGTTTGGAAACTGAAAACATATCTTATGCAGCAGGATGTAAACGATGCAGTATTTTCTTCTCTGCATCAAGTCGGGGAAAAAAATCTTTCCATTCAGGAATCGAAGATTGTCAAGCATTATCATCATTTATTAGTATTTTAAGATGTCCAATTAACTGGTGCTTAATAACGCGCTAATAGTATTTTTAGCTGCTGAATAGAAAGTGTGTAATTTCTAACTATGGAAAATTGTGTATTTGCTTATTGTAGAATTTTCAAAAGGTAAGTGCAAAAAATTTCTAATTTTTTTTTTTTACCTCGATATTATGAATAACCCCGAATTAACGAATGAAATGTTCGGTCCCTATGAATTCGTTAAATCGTAAGTCAATTAATAAAAATGCGACTAAAATAAATTATATATATTGAAAATAGCTAAGAGTATACTATATTCAAATTCATCAATGACTAAATGACTGTCCAAATTAATAGACAAATAAAACTAAACATTTTTTTGAGAAATTTTCTGATTGAAAAATATTTTTTTAAAAAAAACATAATTTGAAACAATAAATACTTAACTGTTTAGTAAAATTTTTTAAAAAAAATTTGAGATTTTATAGAAGAATGTAGGAAATATAATCACTCTTGAACAAAGGACAATTTATAAAGAATTTTTCAGTGAATAAAAGATAATACATTTATTACAACTTTCACAGATACATTTAAGTAATTTTGGTAATATACTTTCGAAAAACAAACCGATGCAATGTAAAGTGATTTAGAAGTGAAAATACTCTAATATCATTGATGCTGCTAAATTGGAACAGTCAAAAATGGAAAGAGAAAAAAAAAGTTTTGAAAAATATTTTCTTGTTTTCCATTCATTTTTTTTTCTTCAGTTGCACTTAATTTGCCACTTTTGAATGGGCAATGCTTGAAGCAATAGTTTCTAAACTTTTAACATTTTTCTAAAACTACGATTTTTTAATGAAAATAAAACAAGTACAGTGCATTAGCTTCTCTGTACTTGCTCAATTTTAAAAATAATTTTACAATTAAGAACAGAAAAAGAAATATTAATAAATCAATCTTTTTGAAACTGAGTTTAAATTCTATGCTTTGCAAATTTATTAAAATTTGACAATGTGGATTTCTTTACCAATTGTATAAAAAAGATTATTTAGAGATGCAGCAGAAATGAGAGATCCACTGTGGGAAAAAACGTCAACTACCATCATTTATAGTACTTTATATTTTAAGAAGGCTGTGAACACAAATAATATAAAAACAGAACAAAAACATAACATTTATTTGGTAAGAAAAGCAGATTTTGTACGAGGAGGAATATAAATTATAAAGAAGATATGTACCATAAAGATTTTAGTAAAGAGGAAGTAAATATAATTTTTTATCACTGTTGATCATTATAAATTTTCATCTAATCACAATTAGTAATTTAAGTAAATATTATTAGCTTGGAAAATGAATGTTTCATCAATTACGTTTACATAAACTGAAAACAAAATTAAACAGATTATATATACTAATCCAAAATGTAAACTTTACTTGAAAATTGGCTTTGCTTTACTAATAAATATCATCAATTCCTTTTCTACATCATGTTTATTTTTATGCACAAAAAGAGAAAAATTATTTTAAACTCTAAGCTCAACTTTAGTTACAACGACATCTTAACAATCAAATAAATGAAAAAAAAACATGCAACTTAATCGACCTGAATTTCGTTTTATTTGGATATATACCACAATTTACTAATCAAGTTTTATAAACTGTATCTTTATATAATACAAATATGCTAAATTGAACTTTTCCCGCATTGCTTTTACATATTGTAAAAATGATATATTTTTACCCTGACAAAAGCATTGAAAACATATAGATACACAGAATAAAACAGTTTGTAAAACATAACAGTGTATATACCACAACAACAGGTATAAATACAGGTATAGGTACATTAATAAAGAATGACCTAATCTTATAATTATCTTTTTAAATGATGATATAATGCCAGGATACAGCACTATGGGGAATGATGGATATAATATATGAATCTAAAATGAATTACGAAACTTTTTTCAATACTGTGAAATATGAAAACATTCACCAGTAAGGCATGAATTCAGTAGTAATTATCAAAGTTTTGCATTTATGTCAATTACCCAATTTACAGCAATTTTCCACAAAATTCTTTAAAAGAGAGAACAGATGCATGGTATGTGCATCTTCACATATTAAATCAGTACACGTTTTACAATTATACACATTTTTTTGTACATTCATTCAAAAAATGAGGTTGTTGTAATTTTTTTCATTAAAAATAAACAAAACCAGAAAGCGTAATTATGAGAGGAAAAACCAAGGCACAAAAACAACACAGTATAGAAAACAAATATACAAAGTAACAAAGCAGAGAAATCATGTGCAATAACTAGTAAATAGAACAGAAAAAGCATAACAAATAAAGGAAATGTAAAAAGTATTATTATATTATTGAAAATATTCGAAAATGTTAAAGACTTTTATGTCATTAAAACATCCAGAGTACTCATCTGAGAAATAAAACTGCTTCCATGAAAAGCAAATGTACATTATTTTAGAGTAAACGATATGATTTAAGAAAAACACCTCTGCTTTCTTATAGTCCCCCTCCAAAACAAATAACTCGTAATGTAGATTATTATGTATACCGTAATTTCGCACGTATAATCCGCACCATCGTATAGTCCGCAGACACGATTTTATGTAAAAAAAATTTGAAAAATCGTCAGATAGTCCGCCCCACCGGATAGTCCGCGGACTATACGTCCGAAATTACGTTATTTTAATACGGCAATATTAATGTATTTTAGAAACAAAGAACTAAGTATAAATAGAAAAAAAGTACTTCCTTACTAATATACCTTCAGAAATAAAACGCTAAATACAAATAAAAAACAGAGTGCTTACTAATTAATCATATATTAATTAATCACACATTCTACTACATTAACGAAAACCTTCAAAGTCCGATTCATCGGTATCAGAATTAAACAGTTCTAATATATTTTCGGGAAGAGTGTCCGAAAGTTCATTTTAAGCATCACTATCTTTCACTGTCAGTGATTTCCTCGCTTTCACTAACAATCCCGGCTTTTATAAATCCCGATCATCGGCAGTTCACGACAGCGTGTTTTTTAAATTTCAACGATTTTAACCGTGAACAACCAGCGTATTATCCGCACTGGTGGATAGTCCGCAGCTTCAAAAGTTCGCATTTTAAACACAGATAGTCCGCGGACTATACGAGCGAAATTACGGTACCAATTGAATTCTGCTAATTTTACAGCAACATTTACATTTTTTATCTTATGTATGTATCACTCACTAATAATGAATCTTTTACAAAACACTTTTCAAGCTTTTATTCAGAAATTTATCTCAACTATTTTCAAACTGTCATACTGTATTTAATTAAGAACAAAGAATTCTGTCTCAGAGTATAATCTCTATATTACATCAGTATGCAAAATTATATACACACATATATGTCTTTATGCTTATGTCATTTGATGCATTCGCTATCATTGTGATTTCCAAAACAATTAAACTTAAAGAAAAACAAGACAAATTTCCAGAACATGAAAAGATAACACTGGATTTTTTTCGCTAATGAAACTTATCCCAATATGTATACATAAATGCTTTTATGCAATATCCAAATTTGGTCTCAAAGCCAGGTAACTGAGAAGAAAAGAAATCTATATATTTTCACCAAAAATAAAAAGTTTCTCCTTCTGTGTAAATACATATACAATCATTAAGAATTTTAATTCTATGATAATTTTATTAATTAAAAGAGAAATTCTAAGAGTGATAGCTTGTGTTGAAAGCCAAAATAAGAAAAAGTTAATGCTGCAAAATTTTATTTCTATAGACCACAATCAACTAGAATGTAAACCAATTTAAGTAGTTTTAGCAGTGCTATGCATAAATGCACGACTATTTTCCCAAAATAATAGAAAATTCCTCCTCTGGGTTTCTGATTGTCAATCTTTTTAATTATTCAGGAAAAAAATACACAATGACCATGGTTACCTATTTAACTCTTCCTCAAAACAGGCAAGAACAAAATTAATTTTTTACAATAAATCAGTATTGACAAGAATGACTTAGAATTGAAAGTATATTAAATTACATAAACTGATACACTAAGAAACACTTACCAAGAATGCTAGCATAATAACTAGGAAGATCCCACTCACTATTACAAAGAGGAGAAGGAATGTCATGAAGTCAAAAAGGTTTCTAGGGAAGATGAGTGCTCTGTATCTGTGTAAAAAAATTTGAGTACGAATGGAAAAAGTTAACATTTTGAAAATCATAAAACTAGACATATACCGTATTTACTCGAATCTAAGCCGTACTTTTTTTTTTAGTGTTAATGTTACTGAAAATCGGGTGCGGCTTAGAATCGATGGGAAAACAATTCGTTGGATGAGGCAATTATAGCAATTACAGGTGCATGTACGTATTTAAAAGGTTATAATGATAAAACATTTAATTATTCACTTCATATTAGTTCTCATTTTAAAATTATTTTAATTTTGCAAAATTGGATATCGATAAACCACATTTGGCACCATTTCCTATTTCTTCATAAGAACTTATTAAGAATTTGGGGTGCGGATAAGATTCAAATAAATATGGTATATTAGATACATATTTGCCAGTTAATAAAACTATACAACAATGAAATTCAAATCTGCAAGAAAAAAAGTTAATATCTAGATAAAATAGATTTAATTTGAGTAGCCGACGGGTAAACAATGTAAAATAATAAGAAAAATTTTGCAGTTCGTATTTGCAATTTGTATTGACTAAATGCCTTAATCCACATTAATAACTTACGCATGATAAATCTTGATCCAAGTACACTACAATAAACTCAAATTTAAAAATGAAACCATTTCGAGAGAGTAATAAAAAAATCATTTATCCATGCCGGGATCAACAAAGTTATTTTACCTTAAGCATACATAGAACAACGCAGAAGGGAGAAAACACTCTAAATTCTGTATAAAAGTGAGTCACGAAGCGGATTTTCATTAGGAAATTGCATTTGAATGTTGGTTTGTGAGAAGATCATATTACTCCCGTATGAGGAGAAACTCCTTAAGTAATTGAATTCGTCGGAATCCGATATCAGCAGGATTGTAGCCCATTCAAAGCGATATTTATTGTTCCATGATATTGCTACTAGCATTGTTCGGCATACAATGTCATGCGAATATGGAATCGATGGGTTAAGGAGGGTAATCCAGAACGCCAAACAAAATTTCAACGACCTCCCGCCACAAACGCTCAAGAGGATAGACATGTTGTCAGGTTGGCCTTGTAGGATTGTACAGCTAAATTACGGACCTTGAGTCAGAAAGTAGAATTGCTTTTAGTATGACAAGTATCGGTACGGATGTTTGATGTAGCGTGAGTGAGAGAATATTAACGTCGCACTGTTCAGCTACACAAGGGCTTTGGGTGACAGGCCTCGTAATTTTGAATCATGGTAAAGTGATGCGGGCAACACCTGAGCCGACACCCCCTCTCCTAACTACCACACCAACGGGAGGACGTTTGAGCTCTCGACAGATTTAACGTGCATCGCTACCCTACACGGCGGGTCTTCAGTGGTACTGGGCTCGAACTCATGACATGCCAGCCACGATTCGATACTTTGATCACTAGACTACCGCAGTCACACGTTTGATGCAGCACGGGGTTAGCGTGTCATGAGTTCGATCCTAGTACCACTAAAGATCCGCCGTGTAGGGGTGCGATGCACGTTAAATCTGTCGAGAGCTCAAACGTCCACCCCTTTGGTGTGGCAGTTAGGAGAGGGGGTGCCAGCTCAGGTGTCGTCCGCGTCACTTGACCATGGTTCAAAATTACGCGGACCGTCGCCAAAAGCCCTCGTGTTGCTAATTAGTGCGACGTTAATATTCTCTCACTCACTCGATGCAGCACGGACTGTGTGTACGGCAACAATCGTGCGGATTCATTTGACACTGATGTATAGAGACGCACGGCAATAGTGAGACACCCAACGGCAAAACTAGTTACAATAGTGATGTCACATAGTTCTTTTCACACAAGTTCCGGTTCAGTGCGCAGCATCACAATGGACGTATTCATATCTGGAGGGATCGAGGAGAATGTACCAAGCCTATTTGCATTCTATATTATGATACTGGCCCAACATATGGTGTGAAGGATTGGGCAACCACTGGATGCACAAAACGAACACTTCATTTTCGCGTTATCAGTAATCTGAACAGATAGTGTTACAATTCACAAATGATAAGGCCGGTATTTGTGCCCTTTCTTTGAGATCTCGGAAACGTCATTTTTTCAACAAGATAACGTAGGAGCGCTTGTTGCCCTGAAAACACGTTCACTAGATCTCCCTACTCCCCTCAATGAAAGCATTTGGTATTGGGTATTTGAAAGAATGGGCTGCCACCGCTCTCCAGCCACTACAATTGATGAAATGTGGCAAAGACCCGTGGATTTGCCCGTACTTGTGTCATCCAAGCTCGACGTTTATAACCGGGTTAGAACCATATTTGCTACCAGAGGGGGCAGCTGTGGACTAATTTTTGGCCCTGTACTTCCTCAGATTTCTTACAAATCAAATTGTTTCTTCTTTAATTTGCATATGTACAATTAGTAAAGTTATGTTATTTGCTTTCCTTCCTGGGTTTGTAATTTTAATGGTCAGCAATGTACTAAAAAACATTAATAATTTATATGATATTGAAGTTTGATACAATATTTTAGAGGAAGGAAAGTAAAACAAGATATAGACTGAAGTATACTAGTGTTCAATACTGAATGAATAAGAAATTGTGAAGCGATCATAATATAAATATGCTTGCATAAAACCCCGCATTTTTTAAAAATTAAATCCAACTTTTAAATAAAAATTATGAAATAAGAAAAATATGTATATTTTTTATTCATGGGGATGAAAAAAACCGGTTCAACTGCACTTTTTCAAAAAATTGGGGTAGTTCACAAAAAAAAAAATTCTTCTTTATTTATTAGTAACTGAAAGATAATATGTGCCAAAAGTGGCATCCCAATTTAAACAGACTTAAATGTTCTTTAAGGAAAGCAGTGTTGGACATTTTACAGACATAGTACGGACCTCGATAGATGTGATTTGTCCAAACAGACTTAAAGTTAAGTCAAAAGGGGACCATTTTCAATTAAAGATGCAATATATTATATTTAAAGGCAAAAGGAAATTTTAAAAAAGATTTAGTGTTACATTTGATTACAAAAAGTTTTTTCTTTTCTTTTAACTTTTTTGTAATTGTATCAGATCCTATGAAACGATTACAAATGATGGTAGATGATCCGAAATTGTAATAAAAAAATTTTAGTCGTAGTTAAAATAAGGTGTCGTAATTTCAAATTTATATAATTTATTAGGATATTCAATTTATTTCCAGATGAAAGAAGTAAATAGGAAAGGTGAGGGGGGGGGGAGAAATCCTTTCATTTCTGAAAAAATTTACATTTTAATTCGTTTTTTACATTTTCTAAAACGAGTTAGATATATACATACTTTGACGTTTACCGCATCCGATTACGCAATCATATTCACGTCAACGATTGCTGTCAAACTTAAAAAGAGCGCAAAATAATATATGTATTAAGGTCTCAAATACATTTGACATAAAATGTTTGAGGATTATAATTTAAGCAGCAAAATCCTGAAAATAGCTTTGGAAAAAAAAGTTTAAAAAAAATTATATGAAATTTTGTTTTGCACACACACAAAAACCACATGAATAATTATTTAATACTGAGATGATGGAACTTTACCCATCTAACAGAATTGTATTGATATATTAGGAAAATCTTCAGAATATTTTGCAAATGTAAGAAATATATGAAAAATGCAAGTTCACAAGACAAGAACACACATGTGCAAACAAATAATATTAACTAAATTTCTGAAAGAAAGAAGGAAGAGGGGAGGGGGGATAGTATATATCCAGGGCGATCGAACACTTAACATACACATCATACATAATACTAAAACAACATATATTTTGAACACAGCATTTGAAAATTTTGATAATAAATCACTTATTTTTTAAGGGGGAAAAATCATCAAATTAACATAGTCTAATTTCACAAAAACTTGCAAAATTCCAACATTTTGAATTTAAAATAATTATATATTTATTAGACAATGCTCGTGGTTTTTAAGACGTCAGGAAGAGGTATAAATTATATGAAATTGATTAAAAATAGTTAAATTATTAGAATTTAGGGATGTAAATTTTTACCTACCTAATAATATTTAAAGAAACTAAAACAGATTTTGGAAGAAAATGGTGCAAGGTATGAGATTATAAAAAAAGTATAAATTACAGACACTCTAATTTTTTAATATTTGATGATGTAATTTATTGAAGAAGAATTATCACATATATCTCTGAATCTATTAGAATTTACTACACATCTGCATCACTGTTCGAGAAAAAATTCGTTAACTCGAGAGAAGTTACTTAACTTCATTCAGCTGCTGTGTGCTTAATCCTGGAATATCTTTTAGAACAGCGGTTTTTAAACTTTCTATCGCCGCGGTCTCCCTTTACGTATCAGGGTGACATCGAGGATCCCCAAGATTTTGAACATCACTCATTGACTTAATATTCTTGATCAAAATACATGTTCTAGTAGTTTCATCATAGGGGACTATTTAGCAATCTGGTTTAGTATGGCACATCTTTCTATTTTCCCACATAAGGCCTTTCAGAGCCCGTAAAAGAGGGAAAGCTCAACGTTACTCGTACATGAGAGACTCCGCGAACCCCTAGCGGTTCGGGGACCACAGTTTTATAAACGGCTGCTTTAGAATATTGTTTATGTACTTCATTTCCTAGGTAATTTGTGGGCTGGTAATGATGTTAACAACAGGCAAGCAGAATTCTATTTCTGTTCCCTTCTCTATGGTTTTACACTTGCTTCCGATACTGAGGACTTGGGGCAATAGCGCATACAAATAAAGTCCCCAACCCTCCAAAGCCCTTGATTTTTTCCTCCCGATTGATTATAATCCTAGGTATATAGTAAGTAAAATTTAATTACGTATTTGTCAATAATTAATGCTAATTGTTTATTCAATAATTAATTTTTTACTGTTTTTTGTTCCCGAGAATCGACAAAAATCAAAAGAATATATTGGGCGGCGTATAGGAGCATGATACGAGAATGGTGAACTTTTGCCCCTGGAACAATATTAAACGACAAAACTCACATAAACACAGATTTTAAAGCATTCTTTTAGTGTTAATAAGATGAACAATCAGCTTTTGCCAAAAAAATCCAGAATTATCTCTTCATCAATCGGTTGAGGCCCCACACTCATGACATATTTGCGAGAAGCAGCTCAAGGTGGTAGTAACAAGACTTTCCCCAGATTACGGTCAGGCCGAGCTCATATCAGTATAAAAAAGGGAATAGCTTTGGGCCTAATCACGTATCCATTCCAGGAAATAGGAACATGCCTTTGTTTCTGGTAGTCCTCAACAAAAATCCTGTAAATAAACAATTCTTTCATACAATCAGCATACGGTTTTTCAGAGTGAAAGTTGCGCTTTTTAAGAAGACGAATATGCCTCTTTTCTGTTATCGCGGTCAGGAGTTTTTCTACCATTCTAGGCTTTGGCAAGTGAGTGAATATTAACGTCACACTATTCGGTTACAGGAGGGCTTTTGGCGACGGACCTCATAATTTTGAACCACGGTCAAGTGACGAGGACGACACCTGAGTTGGAACCCCTTTTCCTAACTTCCACACCACACCACACCAACGAGAGGACATTTGAGACTAGACATTTAAAGTGCATTGGCCCAATCTGCATAGCGGGTCTTCAGCGGTACTAGGCTCGAACTCATAACACACTAGACACGAGCCCGTTACTTAGACCACTAGGCTTTCATAGCTTAACTAAATTTTGACAAAAAGCACCTAAATGCCTAATGAAGCGGCAATTATTTCCCTAAGGATTACAAAAAGATAGACCGCACTCAAGCCACACGTGCTTCATACGGCGGACCACATCCGGCTAATCTCTCGGGATACTCGAAAAACCTAAACAACACCAGATAGACATAAATATCTGTTACAAACATTTGGGAAGAGTGAATGAAAGCTCGCGCACCTAAGAGTATGCCACAACTCTTCAAGGGACTACACCTAAAACAAGAATCAAAAACAGCACTAAAAACAACATCGACGCCACAGATGTCACGAAGCAGATGGCTCAGATGATGACGCAGTGGGATAACATGCTGGCAATACAGACGCAATTAGCAGCTTATAATTTAATAGACCAAACAATAGTATTTCTCCCATTTACATAAATTACTATAGCCCTGGTATAGTAGGCATACAAGAAACAAGTTTTCCTTTTCGGACCAGGTTTGAAACAAAAATTTTATTTGTCATGGAAGTGAATGCACAGAACAAAGGACCTCTTCCTTAAAAATCGATTGAGCATCAAGTCCTTCTTCGTCACAGTAACATATACGAAAATAAAACTGTTATTTTAACCTCAAGAAACAACACAAAAATCACAGTGACATGCATCTTTAGACATCCCCACGCTGTTGATATATCCAAATTAATGATACCCTTTTCTAATTTTCTTATCTTTTTAGGTAATAAATCTAGAGTAATATGTTTCTAAATACTTCTTCATATTTTTTCCAAACATAATAGGAGTAAATCCCAAATTCAGCAATACTTCTTTTCCCCATCGGCCCTTTCGTTTTAAGAGAAGAACAGAATTTTTAAAAAATAATTACTAATGTACGCTTTACTAAATGCACCAGAAGTTAAAGCAGTAAAAATAGGTATTAAAAATAGTAGAAAATCACAATTTTTGTTCGATTGAGCCTCACTAATAGTAATTCTTTCTCTTAAATCAATTTAATATAATTCTGACTTTCATTCAAGTATATTTCCTAATTAGGAGATTAAAATTTATCTTTTTATAAACGATATTTCTTTTTTAAGAGCAGATTATAATTTATTAAGCTATCCATAGCTCAAATGAATTCTCTTCAGTATAATTACTCATTTATTCAGGTAAAAAAGGGTATAATTATCCTTAATATCATCACTAATTATATCACTATTTTTAATAAAGCATCTAAAAAATTACTATTTTAAAACAATTTTTTACTTTTTGATTCGATTTAAATTCATGGTGTAAATTTTAGAGATTATATATCACAATTCATTTCTTGTTATTTAACATACTTTTGAAATATTAAGGTCTTTAATGTTTGATTTATGCAATCTTAGTATTTTTATTTTATAGTTAATCTCATGTAAGGTTTCATCAATTTTTTCATGTTTTTTTTATAAGTAATTTTAAACTTCCCGATGGTTTACACATATCATTCGTTTGTTTAAATATTTTTTGAATTTTATCTCGTTTATTAAACAGTTAAAAAAGTAGAGTAAATTGATTTACTTTTATTTTCTGTATCGTTTAAGGCTACGGGGGGTAGATTTTATTTCATCATCAGTAATAGGTTTTACTTGTTTTAAAATAGCTTTTAATTGCTTTTCCCCCCTTTTAATTAATTCTTTTCTAATTCATCAATTACAAGTTAATAAAAAATCCCCACAATGAGTAGCTTATTCCTACTATTTCCCATTCTTGTTGTATATATTATTATTATTTTTATTTAATTTTACTATACAGCTAAAAAATTCCAATTCTTTCATTCATTAAATAAATTAAGTTTACTATAGCAAAATAACATTTTTTGTAATAACAAAGTAGTAAATGATAAACATTACAAGAATTACCTGATCCTATTCAATACACATATTCAATAATAAGATCTTCGGTTGTAGAAAAACAAATTTAGTAATAAATTTAGTCAATATTTTTGATTATTCAAAATACTTTATCTTAAATTTTGATGCATCAGATTAATATTCAAGAGATAAAAAAAGAGCAATATTCTAAACCATAGAAAAATATATGCAATGCTTTAAAATTAAGAGAGAAATGAGTGTTTAAAAAATTGGAGGAATTAACTAAAAATAAAAGGAAGAATATTTGGAATTATTGGTAAATATTAAAAACAAAGAATTCAAATTATTTTCTTCTAATTTAGATGAATTTATAACTATAGACCATTTAAAACCTTAATTTCAAATTCAAATAATTTTTGATAATTGTGCAACTAAAAAGCATCAAAAAATACATAAGACATTTAAAAGAAAAGAAAAAATGCATCTAGTATTTATTTAACACTAGTTCATTATTCTACTTTTTAAAATTTTTAGCAAAAATTATAACTATTTTACATTTTTTAATATTTAACCTAAAGAAAATAAAAAGATAATATGAGAGATATATGGATACCTTTACCAAAAATTTTGAAAGAATTATGTCTTGTGATAATTTCTATATGTTAGAATTAGCGAATCAAAAAATGATACACTGAAAATTTCTCCCCTAGATTAATGGAGAATTAGTTAAAAAAAAATACTATACATTTACAGAAAGTGTTTGAATTTGTATCACAAAATAAGTATTTCATTATCAGAAAGCAAAGTCATTTTAATTGTATCAAGTTTATCAGCATTGATGATTCTTCAAATCACTTTTTTAAGCTTATTTCCTGGAATTGTAGAAGTTATTGAACCAGTGATAAAAAATAGAAGAACCAAAAGAATAATTTAAACAAACTATCTAAAAAATGTAAAGGAAAAACAAATGAACAAGAAATTTATATAAAAGAAAATGATTTTATACAAAACTTAAAATTTAATCCTGTTGAAAAAATGTATAACAAATGCAATGGAAAAGGATACAATTTTAATTATTAGATAAATAGTTTGTAAAAACAAAAATGTTATTGAATTTTTAGAAATAGGAAATGTAAGGTAGGAGGTTTAAAATAAAATAGGATCAGTTTTCATAAATTAAGCAATCAGTAATTAAAAATTTTGAAATGCATTTACCAGGTCATAATTTTACTGGACCAAAAATACAATTATTATTTTGTAAAACAGGACTTAATTCTGATTTAACATATAAAAAAGGAGGAAACACAATAATAAAGTTTATGAACCTCTTATACACACCGTTTTTATTTCAAAGAAAAAGATACAAAAACGGGAAATAAAGTGTGTGATAAAAATATGCTAGGTGAATTATATAACAGAAAATTCAACAATTACAAACAGAACAAAAATAAGAATCATTAAAACTATTATAAAAACTAAACTAAATTAAACAGGGTACTAAAGATTATCCTGAAGTTATTTCTAAAAATAGTAAATCAATGTGTAAAAAATATGTAAAATGTGATCAATAGAAGAACGTTTTCTTTTATGAAAACTTATTAAAACCTACATTAAGATATTACAGAATTAATGAATTAAATAGAAAAATGATTTATTTAAAAGATATATAGAAGAATTTATACATATAAATAAGATTTGTATACTAAATATAAACTAATTATTAAGAAATTCAAACAAAAAACACACATATATAAGTTATCTAAATGATCAATTAGAAGATGATTTAATTGATATGCAAAAATACAAATAATAATAATAATATGAACTACATAGTTTATATGTGTTAACTGTGATAGATATATTTAGTAAATATACTTGGAATAAACAGAAATAGCAGATTAAATTTTTAAAAAGATATTCAAAGATAAAATTCTTGAACTTCAGATAGATAAAGAAACTGAATTTACAAATAAACATACTAAAGAGTTATTTAAAGATAAATAAAATTCATTGGTATATGACAGAGAATGTAGAATAAAAGTTGAACAGTTTAATAGAACTTTAAAAGAGGAAATATGAAAATACTTTGTTCATAACAATATAAAAAAATGGATAGATGTATTAAACAAATCATTAAAAAAATTATAATAATTCATATTATACACAGATACGTAAAATCTGCAGAAATGACACCAACAGAAGAAAATAAATATATAAAGATTGTAAAAATTTATATAAAGAAAAATTAACCACATAAACTAAATTTAGAAAGTAGGAGATTCTGTTAGAATTTCTAAAATAAAAAACTTTTTAAAAAGGGCAAAAGAAAGTTTCATTATATCTGAAACATTAATAACATTTCTGATAACTTATAGAATTGAAGATTTAAATAATCAAGAAATAAAAATAATTTTTATTAAAAACAAGTAATGGCTAAAAATAATAGAAATTTGACTAGATATACGTTTAAAAAAATAGTGAATAGAAGAGATGAATAAATAGAAATTTTCAAATTCATTTATGGTCAAAAATGGAAAATTACTTTCTTATTATGAATTATTTTTACTAACCAAAAGTATGCAGAATAAGTGCTACATTCCAGTGAGATAGATTTGAACTAATTAAAGGAATAATAAATTTTATGAAAGGGTTGATTTAGCTAAATCATTAAAGATTAAAATTTCTTCTGATAGTGAGAAAGAATATACACACTCAATATTCAGTATGAAAAAGAAATATGATATTGCATATAATTTAGAATACAAAAAAAAAAAAAAAAAAAAACTATATTTCTAACATTGGAATTTTTAAGTAGATATATAAGTGTAGAATTTGTTTTAATAGAAAAAATTAGAATTTATAGAACAAGCTTATGATATGTTTTTAATTTTTTTTAGATTTTATATTTTATTAAAAAAAAGTACACATATATGATATTTTATGAAAAAGTAATTTTATTATAACATTTCAAATTATATATAAATATTAAATTTAATAAAAAATAAGAAAAAATTTGGAATTGTTTTGGAAAAAAAAAAAGATTTTAATAATTTAGTAATAAATGAAAAAACGACAAAAATATGCCAACACAATAATTATGGTAAATTTATCACGATAGTGTTTGCATAATGGAAAATATAGATATGCAAAAAAAAGTAAATATCACATCAAGCATCCAGGGTGCAAATTATTGAAAAATTTATTACATTCCTAAAAATAGAAATTCATCTAAAAAAAAAACTATTAATGAACTACAAAAAGAAAAAGATAAATATGTATAAAACTTTAAATATAAAGCAACCTAAAAGTTCTAAAAAAGATGATGCAGTTTGATTATTAATTAAATACATTTAAAAAAAGGGTTAATTTAAACCATTGTTTTGGGAGATTTGCTAAATTTATATGCATCAACATAATTTTAAAAAAAAGTATTTATTAAGAACCAGAAAAATATTATAAAATTAAACAAATTTTTGATTGAAGTATGAGGATAACATTGAATACAAAGAAAAATTAAAACTGAAAATTTACTAAATCAGATCATGAAATTGTTGAAATACATCATTAATATTGTAAAAGATATATTCATAAAAGCTGCAGAATAAATTGTTGGTAAACACATAAAATTGAATACAAAGAATTAGTTATTAAAAAATGTTATTTGATTTCAATGCAATCAAATTACCAAATGAAAAAAGTCATAAAACTATTAAAATACATACATAAGAACCAAAAAGAGAACTTTTCAAATTAAAAGTAATAATAATTTTTTAGCTATGTCTATAGTAATATCTCTTAGTACTAAAAATCCCGAGTTTTTATGTGAAAATTAAAGTGTCAAAAATTAACTAAAATTAATATTACATACATTAAAAAAGGAAGATTATTACAAAAAATATTAGCTGAAATCTACAGGAAATCCATAAAATTTATTTAGAAATATGTAATTTAGAATATGTTAAAAATATTTGAAATATTTTTTGGCATTTAAACAGTAATATTTAATTGAGAAGTTTCTAATGAACGATTATATAAAAACAATTTACATATACAAAAACAGAAATCACTTTGTTATTATATCATCATTTACAGGATTTTTACGAAAAAATAATTAGTGTGATTATTGTCAAGCGAGTCAGGATAAGAAAAGAAAAACATAAATGTCAAAAAAAGGTTACAAAATATTTTAATAAAAATATTTACAATGAGCCTATTTATATTAAAGATTGGGGGGGGGGCCAATGAAATGAACATTACAAAAATTTCTATGGTGACAAATTTTTTAAAAATTGAAAGAAATGAAATGCAATGTTTTAATAGAGTAAAATACTTTAAAAATCTTAATTAATCTTTTGCTTGTGTATAAGCTTTGGAAGTATTAAGAATGTAAAAGGAACACATGAAGAGATAAAAAAAATATCATAAATATAGTGAGAGAAAATGCAAAAACTGTTGGTATTGGGCTTCAAAAAATCACAAATGTTACTAAAACTGAAATGTCTATTAGAAGGAAATTATAACAAAAATTATGTTGAAAATAGAGAAAAATGGTGCAATAAATCTGGAAAATCAGGATTTACAAAAAAAACACGTTTCTTGATAATGAAGCTTTACTTTTTTACTCTTCAGCCAGATTTCCTTTATTTATATCAGTTTAATATGTTATTTGTAATGAACCTATCTTTTATTAATCAAGCATGTAAACTTAAATCATAGTATCTAAATAAAACATAGCCTAAAAACAGTTCATAGTTTAAAGTTTATTACAAATAAAACTTATAATTTCCAAACTAAGTTAGATAATCTCAAAATTTACATTATTTTCAGTTTTTTTCACCATGTATTTATACATTTTTTAGTTTTAAAAAAAATCATAAAATTTTTAATATTTCTATTCTGTAGTTTTATTTTTTATTCTACTTGAGAAATTTATAATGAGATTATATAAAGGTACACATAAAAAGACAATTATTTACATACACAAAAACAGAAATCACTTTGTTATTAATTCATCAATTACAGGATTTTAAGGAAAAAATAATTAGTGTGATTATTGTCAAGCGAGTTGAGATAAGAAAAGAAAAATGTAAATGTCATAAAAAAGTTTAAAAATATTTTAATAAAAATATATACTCTGAGCCTATTTATATTGAAGATCATGAAGAAGAAAATATATAAAAAAGAATGAGAAATTTTAATGGTGAAATTTTTTTTAAAAATTGAAAGAAATAAAATGCAATGTTTTAATGTAGTAAAATAATGTAAAATCTTAATTAACCTTTTGCTTGTGTATAAGCTTTGGAAGTACTTAAAATGCAAAAAGAACATAGAGATAATAGAAAATAAGAATGTAATGAAAGAAAATGTAAAAAAAAATCTTTTTGTTGTCTTTGGGTTTCAAAAGATAACAAATGTTATATGAAACTAAAATATCCATCAGAAACAACTAATGACAATATCTTTGTTGAAAATAATGGTGCAAGAAAAATAAAAAAAATTAGCATTTAAAAAAATTAGATTTCTCGATGATTAAATTAATAAAAAAACAAGAATTTATGAAATTAGCACAATTATAAATTATGATAGTTATAGAAAAGGAAACATTTCGCAAATAAAAATTATAGTGAATTACAAATATTACACTAATTAATTTAGAGATTAATCTGATCTTATTCAATATATATTGTCACCTAAACATACTTTCAGATAATCAACAATAGGACTTTCTGGTTGTAGAAAAACAAATTTAGTTAATAATTTTGATCAATCAAAATATTTTAAATTAAATATTGATGCAACACATTTATGTTCAAGACATATAAACAAAAAAACAGCATTTTAAACTATATAATAGAAATATGCAATACTTTAAAATTAAGAGAGAAATGAGTCTTTTAAACTATCTGAGAAAGTAACTAAAAATTAAAGGAAGAATTGTCAGAATTATTGATAAATATAAAAAAAGAAGTATCTTGTCTTATTTTCTTCCAATTTAGATGAATTTATACCTGTAGAAAATTTAGATCCTTAATTTGAAATTCTAGTAATTTTTGATCATTGTGTAACTAAAAAATATCAAAAATATATATAAGACATTTAAAAGAAGAAAAATAATGCATCTGGATTTTTTTTAACACTATCTTATAATTCTACCCCTAAAACTTTAGCAAATATTATAACTATTTTACATTTTTTTAATATTTTATCTAAAGAAATTAAACAGATGATATTAATGGAACATTATATAAGAAATATTGTATATTAACAGAAAATGTTTGAATTTGTATCACAAAATAAATATTTCATTATCAGCAAGCAAGGTCATTCTAAGTGCTAACAAGTTTATCAGAAATGGAGTTTCTTCTGCTTGCTTCTTTAAGCTTAGATGAAATTGCAGAAATAATTGAACAAGTAATACAAAAATAGAAAAAACAATCTAATTAATATAAAGAAAAAACAAATGTAAAAGAAATTTATATAAAAGAAAATGATTTTATACAATGTTTGAAATGGAATTATGTTGAAAAAAAGTATAACAAATGCAATGGAATGGATACAATTTTAATTATTAAATAAATATTTTGCAAAAACAAAAATATTATTGGACCTTTAAAAATAGGAAATGTTTGATAAAAGGTTTATATATGAAATCAAATAGGATCAATTTTATGAATTCAGCAATCAATAATTTACCTTTTGAAAAGCATTTACCAGATCATAATTTTACTGAACCAGGAACAGAATTGTTATTTTGTAAAACAAAAAAATTATGATTTAACAAATAAAAAAAGGAGGAAACTCAGTAAAAAAGTTGATGAATAGCTTATAAACACCATTATTATTTCAAAAAGAAAGATGCAAAAATGAGAAATGAAGTGTGTGATAAAAATACACTAGATGAATTACAAATTATACAAAATTCAACAATTACAGACAGAACAAAAAGAAGAATTTTTAAACCTACTGCTAATACTACATGAAATTAACAGCATACTAAAGATCATCCTGGAAAAATGGTAAATCAATGTGCAAAAATCTTGTGTAAAATGTGATCAATAGAAGAACATTTTCATTATGAGAAAACTTATTAAAATCTAGAATGAGGATTTTGCAGACTGAATGAATTAAATAGAAAAATGATTTATTTGAAAGAGAAATAGAAGAATATTCAAATGAATAAGATTTTAATACTAAATAAAAATTAATTATTAGGAAATTTAAATAAAAAAGAGATCAATGACAAGTTGATTTAATTGATAAGTAAAAATACAATGCTAATAACAATAATATCAATTACATGAATTATATGTTTAGACTAAATTTAAAATATTCTCAAAGATAAAATTCCTAAAGATTTTCAAACAGATAAAAGAACTTAATATATAAACCAACACATTCAAGAGTTATTTAAAGATAAATAGTATTCATTGGCTTTCGAGAGAGAATGTTGAATGACTTAATAAAATTTTAAAGCAGAAAAGATGAAAATATTTTGATCATAACTACATGAAAAATTGGACAGATGTATTAAACAAATCATTAAAAAATTATAACAATTTAAATTATATATAGATATGTAAAATCTGTAGAAATGACACTTATAGAGAAAAATAAATCTATAAAGATAGTAAACATTAATATAAAAAAAAAGTAATCAGATAAACTAAATTTACAAAATACAAAATTTTGTTGGAATTTAAAAAAAAATCTTTTTTAAAAAGGGATATACCAAAAGAAAATTTCATTATATCTGAAATATTAATAACAGGTCTGATAATTTACAGAATTAAAGATTAAAATAGTCAAGAAAAATTATGAAAAAGGAAAACTGGTTTATAATAGCAGAATTTGACTAGATATGTGCTTTGAAAAATGGTGAATAGAAGAGATGAATAAATAGAATTTTTTAAAATTCATTTCCAGTAAAAATAACTAATTACTTTATTATTGTGAACCATTTGTAATAATCAAAAGTGTGCAGAATAAGTGCAACATTTTAGTGAGATAAATTTGAACTAAATAAATTAATAAAAAGTTAACTGAATCATTAAAGATTAAAATTTCTTGTAATAGTGAGCCAGAAAACACACAGTCAATATACAATATAATTAAGAAGATAAAAATATTATACTTCGAACATAGAAATTTTTAAGGAGGTATATAAGAGTGGAATTTATTTAAAAAGTGAAAATAAGAATTAACAGAAGAAGCTGATGATAAGTTTTTACGTTTTTTAGATTTTGTATTTTAAAAATATAAAAAAAAACAAGTTTATCATTATATTTTATGAAAATGTGATAATTACAATATTTTAAATTATATATAAATAGTAATTTTAATAAGAAAGAAGTAAAAATTTCGAATTGTTTTGTAAAAAAAAAGGGGGAGGGAGGTAATAATTTTATAATAAATTAAAGTGAGAAAAATATGCACACATTGTAAGATTATTAAACCCATTGTGTGATGATTTTTATATATATCAAAATTAAAGTGAATTTATGATAGTGTTCATAAAATTTGTAAATCTACTGTTAATAATGGATAATATACTTGTGAATGTGGGAAAAATTTAGTTACATGTATAAAAAAGTAATTATCACATCACACATTCAATTTGAAAATGATTTAAAAATTTATTGTATCCTAATAAAGGGAAGTTCAACTAAAGAAGAGAAAAAAACAACAATTAATCAACTACAAAAAGAAAAAATATATATAAATATAAAATATACACATAAAGAAACCTGAAGATAAAAAAAAGATGATTCAGTTAGTTAATTAATTATAAATTGAGTTTTTAAAAAAGTGCGAATATAAACTTATTTTGGAGATTTACTAAATTTAGACACATCAAAATAATTAAAAAAAGAAGAAAGTATTTATTAAGAAACTAGAAAAATACAATAAAATGAAGCAAATTTTTAATTGAACTATGATGGTAACATAAAAAGAGGAAAAAATTAAAATTGAAAATGTGCTAAGTCAGAGTATGAAATCATTGAAATGGCAATAATATATTGAGAAATATATTCATAAAAGCTACAAGATAAATAGTTGGTAAACATAAATACAAATAATACTAATTAACCCAACCTTTTTTATCTTAAAATGGTAATTTTTCAAGAAGCATATGAAATTTATATATTTTAATGTGAAAAATTGAATGCAAAGAATTAGTTATTATATATTGTTATTTCATTTCAATGCAATCAAATTACCAAAGAGTAGAAAGTCATAAAATTATTAAAAATACATATATTAAAAGCAAAAAGAGTATTTTTGAAATTAAAAGTAATATTAATTGTTTAGCTATATTTATAGTAATATTTCTGAGTACTCAAAATCCTGAGTTTTTATTTGAAAATTAAAGATTCAAAAATTAACTAAAAAAATATTACATACATTAAAAAAAGGAAGATTGTTACAAAAAATATTAGCTGAAATTTTCAAGAAATAAATAAAATTTCTTTAGAAATATGTGATTTAGAATATGTTAAAAATGACTTAAAAAATTTTCTGGTATTTAAATTGTAATATTTAATCGAGAAATTATTAATGAAAGATAATATAAAGGTTCGTATACAAAGACATTTATTTACATATACAAAAATAGAAATCATTTTGTTATTATTACATCAATTACAGGATTTTTAGGCAAAAATAATTAGTGTGATTATTGTCAAGTGAGTTGAGATAGGAAAAAAAAAACAGAAATGTCATAAAATGTTTTGAAATTATTTGAATAAAAATTTATACAATGAGCCTTTTTACATTGAAGATTATGAAGAAGAAAAGCAATGAAATGAATGTTTTAAAAATTTTAATGGTGAAAAATGTTTTAAATTTCAAAAGAAATAAAATATAATACTTAATGGAATAAAATATTTTAAAAATCATAATGAATCTTTTGCTCATATATTAAGCTTAGAAAACATTTAAAATACATAAAGAACAAAAAGATATAAAAGAAAATAAGAATATCGTAAATGTAGTGAGAGGAAATGTCAAATTTGTTGGAATTGGGTTACAAAAGATCATAAATGTTATTCAAACTGAAATATCCATTTGGAGCAAATTATAAAAATTGCATTGAAAATGAGAGAAATTGTGCAATATGTTTAAAAAAATCAGAATTTACAAAAAAAGAAATGTGTTTTTTTTGTGATAAAATTAATCAATAAACAAGAATTCATGAAATTAATCCAAGTATAAATCATGTTAGTGATGGAAAAGAAAGCATTTTTAAATGAAAATGATTACTGGGAAAGTTTATTAGGTGAAGAACATATTGATTATATAGTAAAAATACAGTAATGGAAAAGGTCCTGATAAATAATTGCAATATATAAAGGAAATAAATTTATGCATATAGAAGCATATCATTATAACATAAGATCAATATTTTATTAATTTTACATTTATAACTTTACAAAATTTTCCTAGAACAGATCAACAGAAATTAACTTAAATTATTTTCCGTGTTCATTGAACATTACTGAAAATTAAAATTATGCCAGTAAATTACCTGAAAAATATTATAATGGATATGATTTTATAACTTGTGAAAATTGAGAATCATTTGATGTGAACAGCATAAAACTGTGAAAAGTAAAACATATGATTTTCAAAAAGAAACAGATTATCATAGATCTGACAAGTATGTCTTAAGAAAAAAATGTTTATAGATGAGAATATTGTTTTTAAAAATAGCTGAAATATATTAATTTAAATATTTTACTCTAGTTAAAATTCATACAGCTATATTCAGCCAAATTTTTAAAAGAAAATGCTATAGCTACAGATGAAGATAGTGTTGAGAATGGCAAATGCAGTAAAAATAAATTATTTGGACAGACTATCTTTTTCAAAAACAAAATTGATATTCAACATGCTTTACATGACGATGAAAAAAATTAAAATTTAATAATGAAGCCTATATAGAGTAAGTGTGGATTTTTAAAAAAAATGAAAATACAAAATTTTAGCTGCACAGATGCTATTGCAATGGTTATCTTAAATGTTTTACAGTCAATCTACTGGAAATTAACTACTATATCTCAATACTTATTATTTAAGCATTTCTTTTATATCAAATATATATTTTTACTATTTAGCCAGATTACTTTTATTTTAATATGAGTTTAATATATTATTTGTAATCAACATATCTTTTATTTATCAAGTACGTGAACTTAAATCATAGTACCTAAATAAAGCATAACCTAAAATCAGTTCATATTTTAAAGTTTTTTACATATAAATTTAATGTCATTTCTGAATTATAAATTAGATAATCTCAAAATTTATATTAATTTCAGTTTTTTCAGGGTGCATGACCAAACACCCCGTATTTATACCATTTTTAATTTTAAAAAATCCTGCAATTTTTAATATGTCAATTTTGTACTTTTGTTTTCTTATTCTACTTAAATTTTAAATCTGGAAATCCATTTAATTTTCTTTTACAAAACCTGTCGAGTTACAGTGTTTAACTTCATCAAATAAAAAATTATCTAATAAATTCAATTATTCTTAATTAGAACCAGAATATCCAGTTTTATTTAAAAAAGTACTATAAAAAACATGCCTCTATTTTAGAGACACATTAAAACATCATAACATTCAGCATTTTTCTTTTAAAAATTCTACCAAATTAAAAATTTAAAAAAATATTCAACATGATTCCATTTTCAAATGGCATCAGATTATCAAAATACAGAAAATTTAGAGCTGTAATTTACACTTTTCTATAATTCTCAAAATTTTATCGTTTTTTTTAAAACTTCCAATTAATAACTTTTATCTCTTTCCGATGAGGTCAGATAATCCATACATTTAATCATCTTTAGTTAAAAATGTTACAATTTAAGAATTTCCTATACATAATTTATGATTCTCTATAAATCTCAAAATTTTCTCCTTCCTCATCACACTATAAAGCTGCACAAGGGCTATTGGCAACATACCTTGTAATTTTGAACCATGGGCAAGTGACAAGGATGACATCTGTGTGTGAGCCAGCACCCTCTCTCCTAACTTTCACACCACACCAATGGAAGGACATTTGAGCCTCAACAGATTTAACAAGTGCACCGAGAACACAGCAGGTCTTTAATGGCACTCGGCTTCAACTCATGACATGCCAGCCACGAGTTGAAAATGTCATATAATTTATCAACAAAAACATTATTCATCAACAAAATTAGATTAAATAAATAAATTTTTGGAAAAAAAAAGTGGTTATATATTTAGTTATTTACCATGATTGTGGCTAAGAACAGAATATGAAGAACATTCAATAAATAAAAATAATTTAATCTGCAAAAAATAGAAAAAGCAACAGATGACTCTTTATATTTTTATTAATTTTATTGATAAAATTAATCTATTCTTTTAAAAGAGGAGATAAAGATGTAAAAGTTGTTTAAAAGAATTAAAGGAAAGGTTTTTGAACATACTCATTTTACTGTTGCTGACTTTCCTTTAAAAAAATCTAATTTTTTTAAAAACCCTAATAAATGTAAAATATTAAGTACTGACTTAAAATTTTATTCAAAGAATATTTACAGAAAATAATTATACAGTAAATCATTTAACATAAAATTGTCCTGCTTCAAAATTTATCAAGCCCAACAGTTAGTAATTAATATTAAAAAATAAATATTTTCTTTTCCACAGTATTACTTCAAAGTTGCAAGATGTGTTTTCAATGAATTATGGATAATTATTCATTACAAGCAGTAATGAACAAGCAGTAATTAATGAAATGTTGGAGATTTTTATATAAGGAAATAGAAAACAAAATATTATTAACAGCTTGAACAAAACTCTGAATGCAAAATTGTAATTTTAAATTATTTTTATAAGATATATGAATAAAATAAATACTTTTTCTAATTCTTTTTTTAAAATTGGCTTAAAACTATTTAAAAAAACTCGTCTACCATCAGATGGTACACACAATTTATCAGCCTCTTGAAGCCCACCCCTTTGATGCTAACTAATGGTAATGATTACATTTATAGTCATAGAAGCAAAGAAAACAAAAGGTCAAATTACGTTTAAGTAGCCCCCACAGTAGTATCAGTTAAACTAGCAGCCATAGAATGCAGTGTTAAAAATCTTAAGATATGTTATGACAAAAGTTATTATAATTTTTTAAATTTTGCTTGTATATTTGATGATGTAGCTAATTTAACAAAAGATACAGAAATGATTTTTGTGTGGTTATAGGATAGTTACCTTTCTACAGAAAACAAAAACAAAAAAAAAGTTATGCATTCTAATCCTAAAACATCTCAAAAACTACTTTCATAAGAAAAAAATACCTCGGGAATGTGTTTTGGTATGTTACTGAAAACAAAAAACAGACTGCAAAAAAAATCCAATAAACTAAATACATAGATAAAACAATAAGTAAAATGCACAATTCTCAAGGAATTCACAACATCCTGCTAAGAAAATCATTAGAGAAAAACAAAGCTTTTCTCAATATTTAAGCTCATGAAAAAAATTCTAGAAACTGAAAGAAATTAAAGCTAAATAAGAATAAAAAAATTAAAAACTTAAGAATTGGAAGTATTTTTTAAATAAGAGATAAATTAGGATTTTGCAATATTTTTAAATAATGCAATCTTTTATTGTTTAGTGCTCCAGTGTATATTAATCAATCAATTATTTTATATATGGAAACCCTAAATTGTACAGCATTCAGAAAAACATGCATAAAAGAAATATAAAAACATATAGTAACAATACTAAGGCAACAAATTTATTTAAATTGTAATTTGTAAACATTATGATTTTTAACTTTCCACTCAAATTTATAAGTTAACCTTTTTTTTCACAACTTGTTTCACTGAGAATATAATATGAAAAACCATGAATCTAACAATGTATGAACATGTTAGTTAATATCACATATTGTTCAAAAAAAAAAAAAAAAAAGAGAGAATTTTAACACTAATTAAAATATAAGTTGCAAGATAGCAAAAATCATCTTTATCATTTCTGCATGTTTTGTTAATGATACTGTAACCTAAATGATTTTCTATGCCAAAAAAGAAATCATTTATTCAGAAACATATATAAATTCTTTTCTTAAATACTACATATTTAATTTTTTAAAACTACATCAAATATTTTTTTAAAAAACTGTATTTACTACAGCTTACCATGAGGAATGATATTTATTCCTTTCATATGTAGGTGTTACATAGCAAGGCAAATAAATGGGGGGAAAAACCTTACGAGATTATTCCCTTACATTTTTAGGCAAAAATTTTGAAGCACAGAATATTTATTAGAGTTTAAGAATTGTAAATATCCTTTGTTCTTTAGAATTTAACCTCTTATACATTTTTACTAATAAAAAGCATAATTCAAAGCTTTAAATTACAAATTTGAAATTTATCATTATTAAACAACACAATTGGAATGCTTTAATAAATAGGGTAAAGTGTAAACAGCACAGTTTTGTTTAAATACTACAAAAGTTACAGAGGTAATTTAAAGTCAAATCAACTGTATATTTTTATAAAATGATTTTTTCAAAAGAGAAAAATTCAATCAATAAATAATATTAATGGAACCATGGACTCATAATCAATACCTTTAAGTAAAAACTTTTTTCAAAGAAAATAATAATGATGCAAAACTAACATTAATGATGGAAATACTTAAGAAAGTTCAAATATACACTGAAGAGCCAAAAACACTGCTACAGGCATGCATTTGAGAATAACAGAGGTACAAAATTAATTTGCAAAATGCAATGCAATCAGCAGCATCTGTAGAAGAAAAGCAAGCAATTAGATCTGTTCCTGCTGCAACAATAGCAGGTATTAAGATTTGAGTCAGAATGGCCGGTCGGTGTACGAGAGATGGAGCATAGTATCTCCAAGATAGTAATGAAATTTGCATTCATGAGCACAATTATTTTATGGGCATATTATGAATATCAGACATCCAACATCAAATCTCCAACATTGATGAGGACAGAGCGAATGAGATTAATATCTCATTCACATGTTGCACTATAAAACTACCCATCGGGTATAGTGGTTAGCGACACTGGCTGCTGTGCCATAGGGCCTGGGTTCGAATCCCAGAGAAGACATGGATGTTTGTAAATGTATAGTGTCTTTGCGGCATGGGGGTACTCTAAATAGCCATTGAGCTGCAAGTCCTCTCATGTGGTTGGTGGAAGGGGAAGAGAGGTGGGAAACCCCTGACCACTCCCAGGGTGTTCTGCCTCAAAATTGGGGTGGAACCGAGCCAAATTGTACTGTCACCTGCATGGTGCTCAAAACTACGGCTAACGACAGGCGTACAATATAGCCCGATGCCATGATGAATTTTGTGGGCCTCGATCTGACTACGCCAGACAGGTGGCATTAGCAACAACAATAAAACTGCATGAGGGCTATTGGCAACGAGCCTTGTAATTTTGAACCATGGTAAAGTGACAAGGATGACACCTGAGCTGCCCCCCTTTCCTAACTTCCACACCACACCAATGAGAGGATGTTTGGGCCCCCTCTGCACAGTGGATGTTCAGCCACACTAGGCTCGTAATTTTGAATCATGGTCAAGTGACGAGGATGACACCTGAGCTGGCACCCCCCACTTTCCTAACTTCCACACCACACCAATGAGAGGATGTTTGGCCCCTGACATGTTTAACATGCATTGGCCCCCTCTGCACAGTGATGTGTGCCTTACATATGAGGCAGGAGTACTATATAGTTTTTCAAGTCCTTAGGGTATATTTTTGCTATTACAGTATTTTAATGAAATATTATTTTTTCAATATTACTTATTTAAAGGATGCTAGAATTATTTCAAGCATAAATGATCAAAAATAAAGTAATTAAAAATTCTCAAATATTTCAACAGAATACTTTTATGGTGAATGAAATGAACTAAATATACCTTTCATCATATGTATACAAGTAATTTTCCTTGATTATGATGCCACTACTTGTTCTTATTGTAACAGCTGATATATTAGAAATAAAACCTGTGGAAAAAAAAATATAAATTAGATTCTACTTTCATGTTACTCCTCTCAAGAAAATAGCAAAACAAAACCTATTAGATAGTAGTCAAAAAAAAATCTTTTTTTAAAAAATTTTTATTGACAAATTTGAATTTTTTTGCAAAATAAAGACAATGTTTTAAATAGCTTATGTTCCAAATCAGATTTCAATCTAATTATTAATTCCGATTATCTGATTTGATTGTTTATAAATGTCACACTTGACATAAGGGCTATTGGTGACAGATTTAAAAATTTTGAACTTTGATCATATGACTAGGACCTGAGCTCTGGTACCCAACTTTGCAAACTACCACATTATGATAATGAAAAGACATATATAAGAAGGTTAAATGCTAACAACCATTAAGATGCCTTATACTAGATTACTTCCCACAAATAATGAATCTGCAAAACATTACATTTTTAATTTCATTTTACAAAACGTTTTAGCAAAAGTTTTTAAAATTAGTTTTTATACTCTTAAATATGTTATTACTTTATTTTAATTTTATATACAATATTCCTTGAATTAATGTTTAATCCAAGAAGAAAATAGATTCTTCATAACATTTTTTTTGTTTTTTTTTTTTGAACATTAGGTCCTAAAAAGAACAAAAATTGAAATTTATAAACTAGTATATCCTGATTTTTTATTGTAATTTTAATCAACATATATAATAAAAATGTTCTGTGTGTGTGCCACTAAAATTCTGAAACAAGTTATGGTATGATCAAGGAGTTATGTGGTATGGTAGCCCTCTAACCCCATATATGACTGTGAAGAAGGTTAATGTTTTTAACTGAATCAACCCCCAAGGGGCATAATAGATAAATATTCCTATTTTCGAACTATTAGACCTACAGACCAGAAATTTTGACCCCAAGGGTCCTTGCGAGGGCTTAAGGGGCATTACAGATAAATAATAAGTGCACTTACTAAAAAAATATTTTATATTTTTCTATAAATTGTTTGGTATTGTATCTTACTCTCATTGCAATTAAGCTATTATATATATATCAAGAATAATATTTTTTATTTTTAAAAATTAACCCATGCAAAAAGGACCAGTACTTCAGCTAGTTTAAAGTATTTTCTAGGCTATAGGAGGTAGTTCCCTCAAGTAAGGAATTACAATATTGAAAAATTTCAGTACATTATTTCTTGTTTTATCCATAACTGTATTCAATAACTTAAAAACTTTAAAAAAAATATTTTTCAATTATTTTATATTTCTAGAATAAGCATATAATTATCTATTGATAGGTGAAAATATTTTTTTAAAATATAGATAAGCATTATCAAATGTTTAGGAACTGCAATTAATGTTAGCCTTCCCCACATCAACTCAGAAAATTTTGAACAGAATTTTACAAAATTTAAAATTACGATCCCTTTCATTTGAGAAATCAGTTAAAAAAACAACAACAAATGTATTCACAATGGTAAAAAAATGTTTAAAAGCTAATTAACTATGTTAATTACATGTTTTAATCAATTCAGTAACTGAAATTTAATTGCCATAGAGAAATTAACAGTGACATCTTTTATGTCTATCTTCAATGAAAAACTTATGAAGTTATTAACCCTTTGACATAGAATGACATTTGGGAGACCTCTTAAATTTCATGAGGCATTGTAGACTTTGGCATCCCTCATACATCAAGAACTGTCTCTGCAAAGAATCGTATATGGATTCTGTTTTTTTTTTTTAACTACACAAAGTTCTCCCTCATCTGAATAATACTGGAAATCCACGCTCCAGGGGAACAGGAAAGCATTCCTAAAATTCCATTTTATTTGTATGTCAAAGGGTTCCTCTCGTTCATTTCCATTTTACAAAGATTTATAATGTAGAGTAATAAATAAAATTTTAATACATTAGAAGGTTTTTATATTTGTTAATGACCCACACCCTAATTAGTTAGGGATAACTCCGATTTATTTTTCTGTAAGAAGTAATTTTTCAATAATTCAAAAAAAAGCATAACAAAATTTAAAAAAAAAAAAAAACCAAAAAATTATAAAATTGAACAAATGTTGATTTTTTGTTACCATTATAAAAATAAATATAGCTCGATCATGAGAATTAAAATAAAAGTGTACACGAAAAACTTTATATGAAAATTAACAGGGAATAAATAATTCTTGAGAATTAAAGCAGTCATTAAAGCATTGGACTAGTTTTTTGATACTGCTGCTTTGGCAACAATATGTATCATGGTCTCCCCACCTTCTTATTTAAAGAGCTTAATCAACAACTTACATGAAGAAAAATTGATCAAAATAAGGAATATTCAATAGAAGCTAAACATTTGGGACAGAACATACATGATTTAAGGATAACTACAGATGTAGTTTTTAATACATCACTATATGAACTAATAACATTTGGTTTGGATTCAAGGAGTTTATTAATACATGAGAAAATGTAGCTTATTCCATCTGCACTAAACAAATTATTGGTATAAATAAAAGCAGGAAATACAGTAAAATAACATTAAGGAAACCCTATAAAAGTGTCTTTAATTATGTTCAGAAACATCTGCAAATGATAGTGGTGACTTTTATGTTAACCTTCTTAACTGTTTTGGTGCAAACTTTCTATGCTAATAGGCTATGCAAATTCGTTATAAATTTGATCCTTTGAAGAAATCATCTCTTCAGAAACAACGATTCACGTGACAAATTTTTAAGATTCAACTTCTCAAACATTTTTTTGTTAACTGTATTTAAGCAACCACATTCAATTCTTTTACTAATGTGGATAAATTTTAATAACATGACATCCCTATAAACATTTGTAAGGAATTTGGAGCTTTTTTTCGATGACATAGAAATGAAACTCTCAACAAATCTTGCTAAAAACTTAAGAACATCACATAAGGTAATTTAATAAAAGATATGAAGTTATACAAAAATTTTTTAAAAAAACATCAATGTAATTTGGGTTACCATGTTGGTGTGTAAGAAGTTCATCATCTTTTCCTCTTAAGGTATATATGATTGCTACTGAATAGCCAGCTAGTTCAGAATTTTTCACCTGCAGCCACAAAATAAAAAATATATATATTGTAGAAATATGCATATATATATATACAATATCGTTATAAATAATAATTTTTTAAAAAACTTTCCTGAAAATAATTTCTATTATTAGTAGTATTTGTTAAATATACTTAGTGCTGAATGAAGATAAGAAGACATAGATTCATGATAACATTAGCATTAGATATCAAACTATAATGTGTTTAAAATTCAAATAACTATTTGGAGCATTTTATCAATGAAGAAAATAATACTAGCTTGCTTTGAAAATTAAATGAATACAAATTAGTTTTCTTATAAAATATATATAGTTTGGGTATATATAAAACTAATTTTAATAACGATGGCCCACATAAAAATTTGAGAATTGAATTTAATGTGAAAAAAATTTGTAAAAGCGAAAATTTCTCTGTAATAATGCAAGCATTACCCAGATAAAAGATTCTTTTGAACACCTCAAAAAAAAAAAAAAAAAAAAACTGTAGCTTAGTATTTTAAAACATCAAAGTCCTCAAAAATATTGTGGTTCAAAAAAAGATTCTTGTAAACAAGATTTATATGACTAAGCCTCTAAAGTTTCTTAATTTTTTGAACTAAAAATTAAATATATCAAATATGAACAGGTTTTTTTAAATGTGTGATGAATGCACATATTGATTATTTGGCAATATTAATTAATCTTCAAATAATATGCATGTACTCAAATTTTCATCTTATTTCCCTACCCCCCCCTCAAAAAATTAAATGACTTACATTTACTTGAAAAAGTTTCATTCTACATATAAATTGTAATCATTCTCTATCAACCACACAGTAACATTTGAATAAAAACGAACTTTATCATAAGTCTTCTTTCTCATATGTTTTGAGATTATATTTATGAAAGTTTCTTTAGAAATTTATAATATCAAGTGTATTTTGCAATTGATAATTAAAACAATTACACATAATTTTACTTGAAATGAAATGTTCAGCAAGGAAAAAATAGAAAGGCATAATTCTTCAATTTATTTTTCATTTGAATGATATAAGCAAACAAAAATAATTTGATACACACATTATACTATATAAACGGATTTTATAATCTTTAACTTCTTACTGTGCATTGTTAAATATAAAGAAATAGTTTTATACTCATTCTTAAATTTCATGTAAGGTTGATTTTTTGCTAATAACTTATGAATATAATCTTACTTGTTTATCTGTTTCATCTCAATATTCTCTGGATTGCATGAAGGATTTAAATATCATTAAGGGTTCACTTTAAGTATTTGGGATGTTTATAGTAAAGGACATATTAGTAAATACCAAGCAAAATCTTTTAACCAATTTTTTCAATTTTTAAGTAATCAATATCAAATACATTAAAATAAGGAATGGTTTAACTCAAACCAACTCTAATACAGATTATAACAATGTGCAATCTCTTAAAAAAGATATGTTAATAAAGGGATTTGATTCAAGTGGAAGCTTTCTTCTAATGAGGTTGCATTGACCTCAGTGACACTTCTGCACCACAGTCTATAATTCTAATATTTTTCATCTAGTTGCATTCATCAAAGTTACTTCACAAGGAGATGTTCTCGTATCAAACATAGTAGCTAAGTTACCTCAAAGGTTAGTTAAAGGAATTGCCATTGAGAACTGCTACAAACAGACTAAATTAAAAATTGAGTAAAAGGTTATTTGGTACTTTTAATATTTTGTATTTTAAAAAAAATCTAACATAAAAGAGGTGCACTTAAAGCAGATCAGTACCAAGAATTCATTTGAATAAAAAAATCACTAAAAAAATAATATAGTTTAAAACCAGAACTCTAATCAAACTATAGTATGAATCAACAAAGAATATTGAGTGAATCTTTTTAAAGAACTTAATCAAGGTATAAGATATCTAAAACAGTTCGAATAATGCAATTATTCTTTCTAAGTTAACTTGAACAGTTTATAAAAAAACATTCTTAAAAAGTACTCACATAAAAAGGCATATAGTTAAACACAACTTTATAGTAAAATATTATAATATTTAAAAAATAAAATAATTTAAATAATTTAGAGAATTACTTTTGTTTTTTGAATTGCCTTTGGAAATGCAACACAAAAATTTAAAATGGAATTACTTCTTTATTTAGCTTGCACAAATGATGTCTATTGTACATTTTAGAGCCTGATATTATGAAGGGTTGATGCTTGAAACTACTGTGCAATTATCAGTTACAATAATGTAACTTACTACAGCTATCTCTGTGTGTGCTTAAAATAATTTTTTTAAAAAATTAACAAAACCTAGGGAATAATTAGATTTAAAAATATTATAAATATAATAGACTTAAAAAGATTATAGCATATTACTTTCTAATTTAAAAATTTTATGAAGCAAATAATAAAATTTTAATCAATTATTTAAATTAAAATGGTTAGTTTAATTATGTTATTTAATTTAACTGGACTGGTCCAATTTTGTATTTTATTTATATGTAAATCTTGATTCATCAACATTCCTATGATGTAATTGATCAGTGTATTATTTAATATTATGTCTCAAATAAACAAATTATTTTAACAAAATAATATTTTACACTATGCATTGTCCTTTAAATATCATTAAGCGAATGGGTAAGAAGTTGCACCCTTGTTTTCTTATTGTAATAGCTCTAGTACATTCAAAACTTTCCAGTTGTTTTGCAATTTATTTATGTACCTCAGTCATGTGACTAGCATGATACTTGATCTGACACCCTACTCTCCAAACTCAACACCACACCAAATGCAGGACTTTTTATCTTGATAGATTTAACATGCATCTGCCCTTCTACACAGCAGTTTTTCAGTGGTACTAGGACTCGAAACCATGACTGGACTACACCAACTATGAATTCACGCTCATGACTACTCAGTTACTGTGGCTACACAAAAATTTACAAATGTGGGATTGAATGGTGATTGAAAAAAATTTCAGTTCCACGATAAACACTAAAAATAAAATTTAATGCAAAGTTATAATTTTTTTTTCATCACAAAACTTTGAATAGAGCTCTCTGTATGATAACAGTACCTACAATAAATCGATAAAAACAATATATAAAATATCTCCATATTCATGACTCATGTGCTACAGTAAATCGATTAAAACTATAGCTCAAATATCTCATAATCATAACCTATATGCTAAAATAAATCGACTACAGATAAAATATCCCATATTGGTGACTCACGAGCTGTATAAAATGCGTAATTGAGTAAATTTAAGAGGATTTATGGGATGAGAGCCAATCCTGTGGGCTACAAACAACGCACAACGAATATACGTTTTTATATACACAATATAACAAAAAAAAAACGATGCACCGAGAAGGAGATGTCTGATTGCGATAAAATTTGGTAAATGTGAAGAACATACATAAAAAATAAACGATTAAAATTTCCGAACAATTGAATGATTATTTTAGAACATGATCGTTACAAAGCATTGGTCCACCTCTTGTTTGGAGGCAACTTGTCATTCGGCGTGGCATAGACTGATAAAGTTCTCGAATGGGATCCTGCAGAATTTTGTGACAAGTTGTCTCCAACTGTTCAGTTATATCATCAACATTATAGGATGGTTGTAATCGCCTTCCCATAACGTCCCAAACATGCTCTGCGGAAGAGAGATCAGGCGACCTAGCTGGCTAAAGCTATGGTTTCCTAGGAAAGCGGCGCCGCTCTTCAGCGTCCGTAATAATACGGTGGATGACGTCACTAAAACGTTGCCACACACACACACACATTGTAAATAGATTGGTGTGGTTTCCTAGAGAGCGGTGGATGAGAGAGGAACATGAAATAGCGGCTCTGGCACGTTCGTTGCGATCGTCATAGCGGGTAGCAACAGTTCGTTGAACGTTTTTTACGATAGCGGTGGCTGTTTTCAACATAGAAATGAGTTCGAATATTTTATGGACTCCTGAAGAAAATGAAATTTTAATAGATTTCGTGAGAAATAACGATGTTTTATATAACATTAGACATCAAGAAGCAGCCAATATTTCAGAAATTTATATGACAGAAAATTAGAATTCAATTTGCTTGTAAATTTATATACTAATAGGTGTATCCCATTAAAAACTAGATTTGTTATTTAAAATCTCTTATTTTACAGTCAATAATAGAAGTAACTTATATTTTAGTTAAATAATACACTTATCAAAATTGTATATATTTCATTTGTATTTATTTTTGTTCAGTGTTTAAATATATGCTAATTAAAAAATTAATTTAAAATGTGGAAAAAAAGAAATATATGAATAAAATAATGAAATCATGTCAGGATTAATTGTATTTTCTTTACACCTGTACATAATGTTTCTTTGAAGCATATTGTCTCTTTGTGCATTATAAAGTATTTGAAGTCAATTAACTTTTTACACAATTCAGTACAAAAACATTATTGGTATTAGTATAATGTGTTATATATGGGATTTCACTAGATGTTTTGGGAAAGCTTAAAGATTCTTTTAAATTTTCAAAATGTTTACTTTTGAGAAAAAGAATATTAGGTGAAAATTAATCCTTGGAATTACTTAGAAATAATATAATGTTTTTTTGTAATTCTTTAATTTCAATGAACTAATGCTAGAAAATAATCAAAATTCTTTGATTTCATTTATTGATATAAAAAAGAACATAAATAATAAAATTACAATATATAAAAAATATGTCAAATATATACAGTTTAATAATTAGTTGCGATTGCTTTCTTCTTCCGATGATTGCTCATCTTCCAAATAAATTAGCAACGCAACATCGAGTTCATCCATTCTCAGCAGTCTGCAATTTGTTTACAAAAAGTTGATTGCTTACAGTTACGGACGTAAGAGCATTCGTTTTGTAGGAAACCACTCGGTCAACGTTAAAAGACAGTCGTCTTTTCTGTGACGTCATCCATCGTTATATTACGGACGCTAAAGAACGATGCCGCTTCCCTAGGAAACCATTACTTAAGGAAGTATAAGGCAAGCTTGAAGGCAATTCATAGCAACACGTGACGCAAGCAGAAGGGCATTATCGTGTTGAAAAGTCCTGGGGGTCGCAAAAAGAAAGGTAACACAACCGTTCACAGGATGTTGCTAACGTACCACTGTGCTGTCAGTAAGATAGAAATGACTACCAAAGGGATCCGGCAATCAAAAGAGATGGCATCGCAGACTATAACAACCTGTTGTGGGCCTGTGTGTCGTGCGGTAGTCAAGGCAGGATCCCCACGCTACCTTGGACGTCTCCTGACATGTCTGCGGTTGTCGTCACGACACAGTTGGAAACGGAACTCGTCACTGAAGACTATACATCCCCAGTTAGCACAGTCCTACGCTGATCGAGTCCGGCTTCACTGCAATCGGACGACCAAGTACAGTCGTCTGCAGAGGGTCATGTTGTACACATGTGTCCGGGCCCCACGGTGGATAGATGATAACGTTGAATCTGGTACTGTGACAGCTGCTTCGACAATCGCTATATCTTCCCGCTCTGCTGTGGCCTACAGTCGACCACTGCCCTTCTGACGCTGAGATCTGCCGTTGTTGACCCACTCTTGTAAGCATCGTCTAATTGCCGCATCGCTTCCACCCAGATGTCCGAGCGATCCTTCGATTCGTCCAACCAGCTTCTTTCAAACTCTGATATCAGTTTGTGCACAAATCCCTCGGCATTGTTATAACAGCAGCGTAAGATATCGCAATCAAAATGCAAGAGAGATTTTGACCATCAAATTGAGAATCGCTCCTTATATACACTAGCTGAATGCGGAGTTCCAATGCGCTGGAGCTCCCGCTTTCATTCATTAGACACCAAATTTCAATCATTTGCATGATCGGTCCAAATGTCTTTGCATACAAAATTTCATTACAATCGTGTAACTCTATCTTAGTGCGTCGATATTTTTATTTTTGTTATAGAGTGTATATTAGATGATTTCACTTGAATTTAAACATTTTACTGGGAGGATATTTTGTCTGCTTGCAGTCAGGAAAAAGCTGAGACTTTTTGATTTCTTTTAAATTCCACATTTTATTCACGAAAACAAAAAGCGACGATACAAAAAGCACAACACAAACATGCGCGTTTTTAAGAACAGTACACAAACCATTCCCCCCCCCCCTCTGGAGATCTCAGCCCTTAACCAAAAGATTTTAAAACCACATGATTTTCGGAAAAAACTTTTGCGCTTGGTCAGAATACATGGGTGAGATGCAATATTGCAATATGTTTTTAAAAAGCGAACGTGGCAATTTTTAAGGAGATAAAGTTGTGGTTACCAATATATTTACCTTTAGGCGATTAAACTAAAAATTATCACGCGAAGTCTTGGGGGGGGGATCAAGACCGTTATGAATTAAATAAAATTTTTCGAAAGAAAATTTAAGCGAATTATAACACACATACATATTTACCATGGCCAATATAAAGTATGTTATGAACATTTTAGTTAAAATTTTATAGATAACTAGGAAAAATTGAATTATATACTCAGTTACTAATAATGTTGTTTAGACGAATTTTCAGTCGGTCTAATCGATAGTACTTGAGTGCGCGATTGCTGTCGTTCTTTATTTTAAAAGATCAAAATAAACGTTTTTTTTTTATTTACATAAATTTAAAACTATATTTATTTGGCTAGAATTCGTCAAAGTTTTACATGTTTGCTTCAGTTCAGCGAAAGGTAAACTACAGTCCAGACGCGTCTTCCCTCTTTCTAAATGTTTTATGTAATCTACCAAAATTTTTAAAAATAATAAAAAAAATTTTCAATTTTGATGTAAAAAAAGAAATTTAATTAAAGACATGCATTCCATTTTTTTACATATTCAAATTTTTACAAATTTCTCCCATATTTTTAATATATGAGAAATATACATAAACAGAAATTGATATAACAGTTTTTGAATGTTTAAAAACGGAACTTTTTTAAACAAGTTTTTTTTTTAAATTGTTAAAATATATTTTTCTTTAAAATTAAGTTTAAAAATTTGAAAATAGTTTCAAAAGTAAATTATTTTTTCTTCTCTTTCTGACCCCAATCTAAAAAAGTCCGCCCATCACTGTTTCGGCTTATCAAAATCTGAATTCTAATTCACATCCGTACTGTATTTTACACTTAGCATCCTCTGGAAATTCAAAATATTTTCTCAAAATATCCCGATTCCTAGAACGACACCAGCAAAAATCGATCACATACGTCACTAAACTCACAGGGTTGTCATGGCTACTGATCCTTTAAATGCGTCATCAAACCCACTGAGAAGCAAATTTGTCAGTAGTTTCGGTGAAATCCATTTTTTTAAAAGGTTTCGGATTCAATAGAGATGATGGCTAAATCTGAAAGCCTTTCTTGTGTCATATTATTTCTCCGAGTAATTTTTAATAATTTTTCATTTCCTGAGACTTTTTCCCCCTGAAACTAGAGAAATAGGTAGGGTTAAAAAAAATTATTGTTTGAGCAAAATTTGGAGATCATTCTTGGCTATAATTTTTAATACCTCTATTAGTTGTTTTTACCTGGAAAAAATATCTTTGAATGAAGTCATTTCATTAAAGGGTTGTCGTCTATATCTTTCACAATACTTCCTTCCTCCTGTACCTTAATATTCAAGCCCCATTTCAGGCTTTCATGAAATCATCACCAGAAATGTTGTAAAACTCACAAAGAAAGCAAATAATATGGTAAATCCCCATTAGCTGAAGATATCGCGAATTGCTGGAAGGAATTTGAATCTGCCCTTATAAACAAATAAACAGACCTTTTCCTGCCTTCGAAATGGGAAATTCAGGATCAGTACTTAAATCTTTAGCAAGTGTTGTTACTGAATCGACAGATATTTTAAAGTTATGATAAGATCTTTGGGAAACTAAATATTTTTAAAGCTTATCTAAGCCTTCAATGCATTCCACGATGTTTAGTTCAGGATTTTGAAGCAATCTACTCAATACATCAATTCTCCTTGATAATATATCACACTAATTTAAAACTCAACATATACATATTTAAATGTTTCACTTTTTTCCTCCTGTCTCTGATGGCATCTTCAATTAAGGCATTTAATGCGGTAATAATTTTTTATGTCTTGTTTAAGAGGTCTAATAGCATCGATACGACCTTCACTCCTTGTTTTTCTTAACGGTTTTAAAGTTAACTTTCACATGTTTTTTTTTTTTTTTGGTAAATACCATCGATATGGAAACGCAGAAAAGTAATTACCTACCTCTTGTACCATATTAAAAAAAAAAACAGAAATTTCACTAATAGAGTTGGCACTGCCATTAACGTTTAATATGTGGGCCGTACACAGCACATACATACAATATGAAGGGAGGTTTTTTTTCTCTTTTATCAATGCAACAACGGCGCTGATGTAGTAGAAAATTTATCTCGTGTTAATGACTTTATATTTGCAGGCAAATATTGAAATGGATTACAGCTCTTAATATTAAGAGTGAGTTTGGGTGATATTTAGATTAAAAATCCTTAATAAGAAAATCCAGTTGAAAAAGCAAAAAAAAAAAAAAAAATGTTTTCTTTCTACGTTAATTTAAAGTAATTTTTCATAATTTGATAAATGTCGCTTTATTTTTAATATACAAGTAGATTTAAAAGTAATAAATCCAAGAAAATAATTCTTCACTAGAAATTAATTTTTATTGCAAATTACTGTTATATCTGGAAAGCAAATTTTTAAAACAAAACACCGAATAGTATATTTGAAATATGTTGAATTGATTTTTAAAAAAAGTTGACTGTTTAAACAAATTAATTCCTCTACATACACTGCTGTTTGTAAAAAATGCAACACCATGAAGGTATCATCAGAATAAAATGAACTATGCAGCAAATATCAATTCTAGGATGTTACGTAAAATAAAAAAGATTCAGAGCCACCACGCTTCCGTGGCGTGCGCAGCGCCCTCTGAACTGATGCTGAAAGCGTATAAATAGAGGGCTGTAGCGGTACATTGAAAATAGTTAATGATTATTTGTTAGTGGTGAACGTTTAGTGAGACCTAAGTGAAATTAGGAAAAATTCCAACAACTTACGGAGTTTGAACAGGGGAAGATTATCGGCCTTCAAGAAGGAGGATTTTCCTATCCCGCAATAGGAACTCGTGGGCAGCGGAACTGTTCCACAGTGATGCGAATTTGGAAGCAGTGGAGCGACGAACACCGAACAACTGGAAAAACTGGCAGTGGCCGACGGAAGGTGACGTCAGCACACGACGATTGACACCTGATCCACATGGCGGTGAAGGACCGTACAGCTTCCTCCAGGCAGTTGAAAGCACGTTGGTCTACCGCTACAAGTGTACTAATGTCGACTTCGTCAATTCGTCGACGTCTGCTGCACTATGGATTACGTGCAAGGGTGCTTTTATACAGGATCCCCCTCACAGCAAACCATCGACGGCACCAAGTTGTATTTTCAGATGAATCACGCTTCAATTTGTGGGACCATGATGGCCGCATTCGTGTTAGACGCTATGCCGGTGAACGCTGCCTTCCAGAGTGCGTTATCGAACGACATAGTGGCCTAACACCGAGCTATGGTTTGGAGTGCGATTTCGTATCATGGACGATAGAATTTGCTACAAATTGAGGGTAATCTCAATAGCAACAGGTACGTCCGTGAAGTGCTACAGCCCGAAGTCATTCCCTTCCTTCAAGGCATCTCTCGAGCTATCTTTCAGCAGGATAATGCACGCCCATATCTTGCAAAGACTATTCGAGACTTCTGTTCACCCCCAACACATGTAACTTCCTCCTTAGACTGCTTATTCGCCGGATATGTCGCCTATTGAGCAAGTGAGGGATTTGGTTTGTCGGCGTCTCACTCGTGAACCGCGTCCTGCAGCTTCAAAAGACGAACTTTAGCTGCGCATACAAGCAATATGGAAGTGTCTTCCACAAGTATACGCTCAAAATTTGATTGACTCCCAGCCACGTCGTACAGCAGCACTTATTGCAGCGCGTGGTGGCTACACCAAGTACAGTAGAACGTCGTTTATCCGAATCAATTAGGACCGGACACCGTTCGGATATGCGATTGTTCGGATAATCGAAAACCGAATGTGATTCATGCAGTATATGAAGCCGGACATTATATGAATATTGAAAATCCTCACATGTGGGAAAAGTGCTTGAAGAAAAAGAAAAAATAGGTGCAAAATGTCGCAATTTTACCTTTATTGTGGAAAAAAATTACTTATTTTTTGCTATACCACTGTACACCTTCGCTTTTTCGCTGCAAGGCCACTGATTCTCTTGAGCAGTAGTAGTTGAGTAGGACAGCACTCTGATTGCTGTTCGTACCATTCCAAAGCTGTCTCTAATGCAGCTAACACGTCAGCAATTGATGGACCCTTGCTACTTTCGTTGTTGTTGTCCTCGTCTTCATACGTTTCATCGTTGACAGGGTCGGATTCTTCTTGCACGGAAGTCACAACCACGTCATCATTTAGCATTTGAAATCCACAGTCTTCTGCTTCGCATGCCATCCAAGTTTCTACATCAACAAAAAAACATGTATACATCCCCTCACTTGGAAACAAACTGGCCTAATATTCCGCGCAGATGCTTACCAAATCACACAATTGAAATTCCCCAAATATTCCTCACCTTGGATTTTCCTGTCACTTTTGGCCTCACGCGAAGCAACTGTTGAGCACTTCACTGTTCGAAAACGTATCCGAAATTTGGTTCGGATATTTGACGTTTCGGATAATAAACGTTCGGATAAAAGACGTTCTACTGTACTGATTACGCACACTTAATATTGTTTTTTTTTCTTTGAAAATTTCGTCACTTTTTTGTACTAATACAAGTAGTTTGTGCATTAAATTTCATTTAATTCTGATTATTCCTTCATGGTGTTTCAAACAGCAGTATATTTATAGCCAATTTCTAAATGAGGGAGGAAATTTTTTTAAAAATATTTTTAAAAAGTATTTAAATTTGTCGTATGAATAAATATACCTGAAATTCTTAGAGCAACGAATAAAGTAAAATTATGATCTCACCTTATACCAATGCCGACAGTAATAGACAATTTTGATATTTAATTTATAAATGAATGTATCAGGTTAAATATTAGAAAACAATTCAATACGACTTCATCAATTCAGTCTTATACGTGATGCGTAAGAGAGTGAGTGAATATTAACGTCGCACAGTACAGCTACACGAGGGCTTCGGGCGACTGACCTCGTAATTTTGAACCATGGTCAAGTGACGCGGACGGCAACAGAGCTGGCACCCCCTCTCCTAACTACCACACGACATTATAAACGTGATGCATACAGGAGATGTTATGAAGAACCATTGGATCGATAAATTCTGCTAAAATAGAGAAAATAGTAAACACGGTGACACGGTAAGGGGCTAAGTAAGCGTTTCTCAAACTGTGGGGCGTGCCATCGTAGGTGGGGGGTTGGCGTAATAATTCTACGAGAGGGACGCGAGCATATTAAAAAGTCGAAAACAAAGATTATTTTTAAAAATTTTAATTTACTGAAAGTAAACAAACAAAATACATTTTGACATGATAAAAAATAAAATACACATTTACACTGATATAATACACTTATAAATGTATGAGTACAGAGCACAATGTATTTCATAATTAATTTAACAATACTAAGTTAAAAACAAGTTTAATAATTACAAGAGACCCGATGGGCCTGTCACATATAAAAATACATACAAAAATTAACACTTATCTTGATAATTTGTATAGTTTATAATTAATCCCTTAAATGTCGTTTAAAAGTTACGTAATTCGCTCCCCAATCCCACCTTTTTCCACATAGGCAAACGGTTGTGATGTATTGGGTGTGGGAAGAAAAGGAATGCATAAGCAAATTATCTGAAATAAGTAAATCCTTCGCAAACTCACTGTCAAGGTCCTTTTATTGCATTCCAAACCTTTTGGAATAATTTTATGGATAGTAATGCACAGAAAAGATCGTACTTCGGAAAGATGCATATATATGTCCATGGAAATTAACGTTTTGGTTGAGCGAGATGTTTATAAATATGCCGGTGGCCCTTTAGAGGTTAAAGTCGTATTGTAGCTTTAGAGCGTCAAAGTATAGTATTATTTAATTCAAAACATTGTTATTGAATGGAGGGGGGGGGGCGATGAAAAGTAGACTGAATATTATATCCCAAATATTGAAAGTTTGAAAAGCACTGTGTGTGTGTGAACTAAGGAATTAAATATAAATCTCTGACCCTTTTCTTTTTTGTATTAAAATGCTTTGTTTCACATAGGAGGTATAGCTTACGGGAAGCTTTTTTGAAAAACAAATCATCATCTATTATTGTTTATTATTATTTTTAAAAATATTTAATGGAATTACTGCCTGTGCAGAATAATCATGGTTCGACGGGGCGACGTCAGTCAGAGAAATGTTTGTTGTGACTACAGATTCCTGACTACTCAACCGTTTCGAACAAAAGACAGCCACAGAGACGAACTTTTTCACAGATTTTTTAAATTAGAAGTAAATGAATGCATTGTTCAAGTAAGGTGATCGTGGGGAAAATGCGCTGATGTATGCGAATGTTTAGGCACCAGTTCTTTGAAAATGGCAAGACCTCACAAGTTGTTTATAAGATCTATAGTGTGTGCAACTATACGTATCTTTCACTCTTTTAAAAAAAAGGGGGGCAAAAACGCGTGTTTCCTTTGTTTCTCAAAACATTGGTGGTTGCCCTCCAATATCACATTTTTTTTCCCAGTGCTTTCTCACAACGCCAAAATGACCTCTACTTCAATCTTCAAACTGAGTTCCACGAAGCCTAGGGACTCCGCCAAGCATATCCAGGAGCTCCCCAAGTCAAAAAAAAAAAAAAAAAAAAAAAAAAATCGAAAAGAAAAAAATTAATGTGTAAGCGAAATAAATTCATGTTTCTCAAAGAGGGTCACACGTGGAAATTTAAAACAAATTCGGCGCCGGACAGACTTTTTTTCCCCGGTAATTTCCTGCAGTTTTTATTATAATATAATAAAAAATATTTAAACATTTTTTTCTTTATATGTATTCCTTCCTATATTATAAGCATTCTGCTGTTTATGATCAAGGGTTCCACAATATTATTTTATACTTGCAATGTTTTGCACACCCAATACCTGTAAAATAATATTTCTCAGAGGAGAAAACTAAGCTAGAATGCATAAATCAGAAGGCTTGCCAATGAAGGGGAGGGAACAATTTATTGACACATTAACTGTTTCAGCGTTAAAACTTACATTTAAACAGGAACAGGTTCTAAATTTTAAGCTGCGAAATTTGCAGAATACATAGAAGTTTCACACACAGTTATAAAACATTTAAATGCCCTTTTGAGCAACGTATTTATGTTATAAACATTTCTCTCGACGTATGTGGCAATAAAAACAAAATGAAAAACAAATTAATGCAGAATGTGAAATGCGACTGTAGGCAGCTTCAATGGACCTAAATATCCACATTTGTGTGGGGAAAAAAAAGCTCACTGTTACTAAGAATATTACAAGGGTTAAAATTAAACCTATTGCGCGAATTAATGCTTTTAAAGCAGCGTTTCTCAAACTCTGATTGAAAAACAAAGATTATTTTTAAAAAATTTAATTTGCTGAAAGTAAACAAACAAAATACACTTTTGACACAATAAAAAATAAAATACAAATTTGCACTGAAATAATACACTTATAAGTATATCAGTACTGCGCAATGCCTTTTATAATTAATTCAACAATACTAAGTTATGAACAAGTTTAATAATTACCAGTAACCCAATTGATTTGTCACATATGTAAAATTATATACAAAAATAAATTATTATTTTGATAATTTGTAAGGTTTATAATTAATTTCTTAACTACCGATTAAAAGTTATGTGGTTCGCTACCCAATGCCACCGTTTTCAACGTAGGAGCGCGATGTGATGTACCGGGGGGAGAGGAAGAAAATGAATAAATATATAAAGCAAATCCTTCGGAAACACCGTCAAGGTCCTTTTATTGCATTCCAAAGCCTTTGGAATAATTTTATAAATAGCAGTGCACAGAAAATATCGTACTTCGGAAAGACGTATATATACGTTCAGGGCAGTTAACGCTTTGGCTGAGCGAGTGGCACTTAAGAGGTTTAAGTCGCATTGTTGCTTCAACGCGTCAAAGTACAGTATTATTGAATTCAATATATTGTTATTAAATGATGGGAAGGTGGGGCGATGAAAATTATGATTAAATATTGCGTCGCAAATGTTGAAAGTTTGAGAAGCACTGGGCTAAGTGGATCAAATTACATGAAATTACAAGAAATACGCGGGTAGATCTACGTACAGTGAAAATCACTTAAACACGAAACTGAAAGGACTGAAATATTTTTTCGTGTTAAAAGAATTTCGTACTAAGGGATATTGCAAAAAAAACATATACTCAACAAAATTAAGCTTATTAAAATATATGTTATTTATATAGATATGTATATATGCATGTTTTTAATAAAAATCAATGGAAAAAAAACATTCACAAGAAATAATGAAGTTTAATTCAAAAATTTCAAGTTTTTTGGAAAACAAAACATTTATTGAGCTTTTAGAAAATAATCTGATACTTTTCTTTGCGTTGTCTTTTTTATTATAAAATTGCCCAGAAATTGTTCGATGCCGTCCATTTTGTTATTCCTTTCACCAATGGAATAACAAACTGGTGAATGCTCATGCTTTTTTCAAGATGGTCCTCATTTCTTATGACTTGGGAACAGGAGGTGCATTATTCATTTCCTTTTCATCGTCGGAATCTGTATCAATGATATTGTAGGGGGCTTTGAACAAACTACAAAATGTCTTGCCTGTCATGATTGGGGCTATACACACATTGCTATCATGTTCAACGAATTCATCCGATGATACAGTAAGACAGTCCAATAATACAGAAAACTAAATGCGAAATCACCTCTCTTTCATTTCACACCCTTCTGAAATCTCTGGCGTTTTCCGTATTTTGTTTATTCCCAGAAGGAAAAAAATATTTTCGTGTTAAGACGGGGGGGGGGGCATGAAAGTACATAGCAGTTTGTAGGGACCATTGTATTATTTCGTGTTAACCAATATTTCGCTTTAAGCATTTTTGCGTTAAACGTATTGCACCGTAAATCATGATAAGCTTTTAATATGCTTTCTTCTATTATTGTTTTTAGTGCTCTATATTGTGAATCTTTTGATTCACCTATTTGATTATATGGCATCTTATTACATTTTGGGATTTTTAAAAAAACACTTAATTTTTTTTAATATAGCACAAAAGTACCTACAAGATAAAAAAGATTTAGAACTCCGGTAAACTTCCCTAACATTAACAATACTATACGAACATTGAAGCGTTTTTCAAACAGGCTTTGTAATGAAAATTATTTAATCAAAATGAGCTGCAAGATTTTTCTCAAATATTTTTATATCAAATATAATTACAAGAAACTACCCTTTAATGGAAGTGTAACATTTTTTTACTGAAATGGAAAATGGGCACGCTGTTAATAAGCGTGTTCAAACCATAAGTAAAAAAATCACTTCTTTATTCTATTTTGTTTTTCTAAATTGTAAGGTTATTATAAAATTGAAAGCTTTAAATATCCCCAAATGCATACTGAATTTAAACATACCTATAAAAAAAAAACTTTTCTAATGCGGTATAGGCAGCTCTGTTACGAACTTTGTTATCAAATGAAGGATGTACGTAAAAAGTAGACATTAATGGACTATGTGTGTGAACCAACACACTGTGCACTAACATTCTGTTTTTCTTAAACTATGCTATGCTATCGGGAAATCGACTTATTTTGATTTTTCAATAACTATTCAAAATTCAGCATATTTATTCGATGTATTATAAGTTTTATTTTTAGAAATTGCACAAAATTTTGCTTGATTGATAAAACTATATACGGCCGCCCCTTGTTTTGGCCGACCTTGTGCAGTGCACGAGCTGCGCGCACCTGCTAGGATCGGCCATGTCAATAACATTAATCGAAAAAGATCATGGTCCAAACTTGATGCATCTTTAACATAATCTTTTGGAAAGAGATGTCGCATCCTCCATATAGCTCCAACCATGCACCAGCTAACTATAATTTATTTTGAATTTTGCAAAACTTTTTGAATGAGAAAAATTTTAACAAAAACGACGACTTAAAATTACACTTTGTCGAGTTTTTTGCTACTAAAATTCAGAAATTCAATGAGAGTGTATTCATGAAGTTATCAGAAAAATGGCGACAGGTAATTGAACAAAATGGAAGATATTTGACGGATTAAACCCAACTTTTTTTTGGAAAAGAAAAATTTTAAACTAAAAAACCTAAATTACTTTCGTGCCAACCCAATATATTGGGATGTCTGGAAAGTTCGCGTAAACTTTAAAGAAAAATTGAACCGCAGTACATTTAAATGTTGGTATTTCACTGTCAAGGGCACTTAAAGACCCATCATCTTCACAGAAAAATCACTGACGTCTGTGCATTATAACATCATTGTAGACCAGGTGCAACCCTTGATGACCCCGATGCGTGATGGCGATAGGAGTGCCGAATCGTCAAGGAGTGGTTAAAGGAACATTCTGATGAATTTTAATTCATGTCTTGGTCTCCGAATTCACCTGACTTGAATTAAATTGAGCATCATGGGTTCCTCCTGGAAAACTGAATTCGTGCTGCTATGTTACCACCTCACATTGTACAGAAATTACAAGACTAGTTAGAGAGTACCTGGTGCCAGATATCTCAAACTACCTATGAGCTTTTTGTCGAGTCAATGATTCGAAGCGAGTTGGCGATTTTGAGAACGAAAGTATATTATACCAGTGGCCGTAAAGTAATGGCTTTTCAGGAAGTGCATACATATAAGCTGACATCAAATCATTCAGTTTAGATATCAGGTTAAATAAACAATATCGAAACCGAGTAAAGATAAAAATCGATATAAATTGTATACAAAAAGAAGAAAACTAACCTTTGTGTGATAACTGCAAATATTGCCTGCTATCAATACCATCCAATTATACGAACCATTCTTATCAGGTGGCTCAGATATTTTAGTGCAAGCATCAGGCGGTTCAGCACTCACTATAGGACCCTAGTATGAAATAGTATGTGACAAATAACATAAGCTACAGAAAGATAAGTTGTTAATATATATACTTGTGTGAATGCCATTTTACAATATTCAAACATGAGCAAATTAGTTTACTATTTAAAAATTAAATTATAGTCTTACGGAGTTGAAAAAAAGTGTAGGTCGATGTTCTTTTTAATATCGAATTACTGTACACTGAGTAGAATCAAAATGTGAAGATGACACCCTCAGAATTTGACTTTTTCAACCGTGTAAATACTTTCATATCACAGAAAAATTTTTAATTCATTACTTCAGACAAGCATTTAAAAGCCAAGAGCTTAATATTGAAATTTGATTTTACCTCTATTCCATTTCTACCGAGAGGCTTTGCAAATGACAATTCACTGTCTGCAAATTGATCCACAACTTCATTAAGCTGTAACTATGATAAAAAAATAAATAAACAAGAATCAATTTCATACATGAAAAATAAAAATAGCTTTTTATATATTCGTAATATTTAATGTAAAACGCAACATATTATTTACTCTGAAAAGAATATAATAGTTAAAATTCCATCTTTTCCCTCTTAACATTAAACTCTCCCTATAGGAATCCCACCAGTTTATCTGTTGAGTTTGATATATTTTCTTTCGGCCCTTGCATACTTGAATTTATGTTCTTAAAAATAACAAAAATGTCTGATAAGTAAGCTAGTTTAGCACACCATATTTTATCTTCCATCAAATGAACAAAATCATAATTTTTATTTTGTTCAAAAAACATTTTAATTTCGTCTTTTAATTCCAATACACCAGATAAAACTTTTCTTCTGGACTACCACCTTACTTCTGTATGCAGTAACAATCGGATGTTTCACAGATCGCACGTTTTCGTCTGTATACGCAAGAATTATTGCTGCTGCAGTGGAAGACCTCCATGTCGTTTCAATGCAATGGGATCATTCGTACGTAAACGTCCCTATTCGGATGAAGAAAATTCGTATGAAAACGCTTCCAAAGGACGGGCAGCCTGACACATGTGAGCCGACTTGAGGAATAAAAATCAGTTTATGATTCTAAAAAAGAACGCGTTACAAAAACAAGTAATTAAAAAAAATTTTAATGGATTTAAATACCTATTCCTGTTAAAATAATTTGTACACTTTCTTTTTAAATTATATTATTTAATAATTTTAACATATTCATATATATATAAGTACTTTTCTTTCATTTAAACTTTACTCGTAATAAAAAAAAGCATTGTAATTTTTACTATATACATTTCTAAAATTTGGCGGCATACAAAAGTGCCACGGCACAGTGGTTGAGAATCACTGCATTAGGATTTTGAATGACTGTAATGTTATGACTCTTGTCCTTTGTTAATATTTTAGAAATTGGGTAGATACGTACTTGGCGTTAGTTAGGCCTCGAGCCCCCAAGAGTCCTGAGCCCTTTACCCTTGCGAGGTGGGGGTTACGATGATGTTGTTACGCCACTGCAATGTACATGTATACACTTCAAGATACTATGTTCATTTATTATAAACAGTCTTCTGACAATGTACGTTCAGTTGCTTTCTCTCAACGGTCCAACAGCCCGCGCTTGAATGAAGACGAAACTTTCAATGACAGTGACATTAACAATAATTTGACAGATTATGAAGTCGGACAAGAACAAGATTCTTTGATAGCAGAAAAATATATATAGGGATACAGCTTTCCATCAAATTGGAAAAGAATTTTCAAAATAGATACTAATCCCGAAATAAATATGAAATTTCAAAAAGCGCTTCGATCATGCGTATCTGGTAGCGTGGCATTTACAAGCAACTGACCAACCAACCTCCGTCGTAAGAATTTATCTCTTACTTTATTTATGGTGTCAAAAAATAAATCAATTGAAATCAATCTTCAAGTGACGAAAGCGATTTTGAACTAATTCATCACAGGAAGATGAGCGTTTTGAATTACGATGAGTAGCAGTGAATTATGTATGTGCATTTTGAAAATTTCTCCATGTATACAATGATAAACTAAATATTTTTAAAATGATTCCATGTGTAATTAAATCATTTATCTTGTAATGGAAATACTTCCTGATGAATTTAGTAAATAATTGGCGTATTTTCTAAGTGCGACTTTTTTATGCGGTCCCTCTCCACTACATAAAAAAAATTTTCTGTAGAATTTCGATGAATTTGTTTGTTATATGCAAGAATTTATGAAATTTCCGAATATTTTTGTGCGTGTTTTTTTTATGCTGTTCCTATCTACCGCACAAAAACACGTTTAACTTTAAAAAAAAACTTATGTTCTTAGCAGGACAAATGATTCAACTCAAGATAAAACAATTTTATATGGTTGTACTCTAGATCTAAAATTTTGAACCCAGTTAGAGATCGGTACATGTATTCCTACTTGACACCGATTTACCTTATGCTCTCTTAAGTTTAAAGATTTGCATTGAGTTTTATTAAATAATTGATTGTGTGGAACAGATTGTGATGTAGGAAGGTAGAAATTTGATCACGTCCTATCCTGAATGCAGCGATTTGTCTTTGCATATCAAGTCTAAACATTATGTTAAGAAATGGATTTTTGAAGACAAGGTAAAAAATAGTAAAAGGGAGGTTAAAAAAGGAAATTTTACTGAGGTAAAAATGAAAGGAAATGTAATTAAAGATGAAACAAAAGCAGCCAAAAGTAAGACGAGGGAAAAAGAGCAAAAATAAGAACAATATCGTGAAATTTTCAAATGCTTTACGAGACGATTTCTGATAATGCTGGCCCAAACTGTCAATTGAAAAAATAAATAAAGGAAGAAAGCAAATTTTGGAAGGTTATGATGTGTTTGCTGTGAATAGATATGATATTGAAACTATCTGAGTAGAACCATAAAGAGTGAGATTAACAACAGAGTTCAAACTGATGTTCAAATTAAGGATTTGTTAAAAGCCAAGATCATTAAAGAAAGTATATCATCATATTCTGCACTAATAACATTTGTTTATAAAAAGGATGAATATATATAACAAAATGGCGCTCCATTTTGGGAAATTAAACGAGATTATATTAAATTGGATATAGAACCCTTAATCTAGACACTTACAGACAAATTACTTCGAAGTAATTATTTTTCAGAATTAGACATGACCTCGGGTAATTGGCACAAAACAATACATCCGCATAATGCTGAAAAAAACTAGCTTTCGTAACCAATAGTAGATTATGTAAGTAGCTGTAAAATCGCTAATGGTTGGCGCAATGCTCTCAGTAATTTCCAAACAACCATACATCGAATCCTCATTAAATATATAATTAAATTAACATCAAATTATTTTGATGACATCATAATATTTTCCTAAAATTATACAGGTCACTTAGAACACATTGAAAAAATATTTCACATTGCAGCACAGGAAATATAAAGTTTAAATCATCTAAGTGTGTGTTATATTTTCCCAATTAAAATTTAGTTTTTAGGAAACGAAATTTCTCATGGGATTGACACTCCAGACAATACTGAGGTCATTAAAAATTTAAAACCAAGACTAATGTTAAACCTTTACGAAAGTTTAATTAAGGTGTATCAAATGTGAAAAAAATATGCCATGATTAGGTATCCATTAAAACAACTACCAAAAATAGAAACAGCTTAGAAATGGACTGATAAATGCAAAGAAGCATTTGAACTTTTAAAAAATGATTTAATTTGTAAATCTATATCGAAATTCTTAAGCCAAAAAATTGATGTCATTTTTTGTGTGCGTGTGGATGCAAGCTTAACTTGATGTGGGAGCAATTTTAAATCAACCAGATGTCAGTGGTGTCTTACACCCTGTAGCATTCCACTCACGCTCACACACAAAAAAAATTATAATATTACGGAGTTTGAATATTTTGCTACTCTTGTAAAAAGATTCTCTTGTAAAACTGTTGTATTATTTTATATCCTAATGAAAATTCAGAGCATTATTTTATAAAGTGAAAAGCTGGAGAGGGCGAATGTGCAAAACTTTCAGGTGAGTAGAATTTTTAAGGAGGGACGGGGGAGGGTATAATGTAAGAAGAGCCTTTTAAATTCTTAATCTTTAATATAAAACGTGGCATACCCTTTGTTCTGAAGAAAATGCACAATATATACTTAGCTATAATCCCTTCTTTTTCCTACAGAAATTTAACTTTCGTTGTAGACTTAAATACTGCCTTGTCTAAAAGGATAGGGCCAACTTAAGTCCTTGAACGCGTTATAATTCACTACCTTGCATGAAATGGGAAGAATTAACCTGATCACTCTCTTTAGCTATTATAAATTGTTATGATATGGAGTACCTTGTTTTCTCCTTAAAAAGGTTAAGGAGAACCCCCCCCCCCCCCGTGTTATCGAATACCTTAATAAGTAGTTGAAATCCAATGGAGTTTCGTTAATGAGTTGTGCTCTGAAAAATTTTATTTAAATATATATTCTAAAATAAAAATATCATAACCGTAACAAATGCGTATACATAAATACCATTGAACACGAAAATATCTATAATAATTAAGAATACATATTGTCATTTGAAAAACAAGACCAATCAGGAGACCTTAAGATTATCGTGATTCAGACTCTTGCAAACTGATTCATATACAAAAAAATTTAGCATTGTTTCTAAATGTTATTTTTTTCTTCCAAATTTTATTTCAGCCCAGCGATATAGGCAAATACAGGCGAAGGTTGGCACCTTAAAAATTTGCTTAATGCTGCAACAATAACCCTAAGAGTTTTCTGATGTATTAACGGTGGTGTGGTTAATTTACTCCTCTTTTTGAAGTGAAAACTTTTTTTTTTGCACTGTCTTGCAATTTTCTTTCTTATTTTTGCTTTAAGTTAGAAATTTATAGTAAATTAGTGCAATATTAATAATACATATAAATGTATGTATACAAAAAACAATACATATTATACTTACAATAATAATGCCAGATTCTCCTAGTCCAAAGAAATTAAAAAGAATTATGCTATACAAACTCCACATGATGGGTGGCTGGATGATTTTAGGAATAAAATGGGCTTTTCCAACCATCCTACAAAATATTATACATATATAGACTAAAGGCACGAAAAAAAAAACAATATAGACTAAAGGCTCGAAAAAAAAACACACAAAACTTTAAAAAAATTATTGGTACAGTTGGTTCCAGAGAGGTCAGAATTAATAAACTTCCAAAATGATTAGAATTCAATTCCGAGGCTTTTCAGTTGTCCGCCCCCCCCCCCTTTAATTGTGCAGGCTATTTTTTAAAGTAGTTCAACAATAACAGAATAAATACAAATATTCATAAAACTGAAATTGTACTTAAATTCGGGCGCAAACAGTTATATAGCCAAGATTTGAAATACTTTACGTTCAATTGATAACTTTATTCTTTAAAGAGAAAGTATTTATAAAAAATAAAAACACCATTTTTGGTTAATCTATATTAAATGCTTGGTAAATAAATGTGAGGCTATGTTTTCAAATTACTAAATAGGAAATATTTTATTGCCAACCAGCCTTGACACTTTTACATAGCTTGAGTTACAAAATATTGTATGAGATAAAATTATATGAAAAATAAAACTAAGGCAATTTTGAAAATATAAGTTATCAAGAGATTTTTCGTTTTCAAATTGCTTAGATAATATGGAAAATAGAAATTTTCTCTCTCGAATCGAAAATATTCAGAAAGCTTTATACTATTATCATTATTTGAGAATATAATAAATTTTGAGAATATATGAGAATTTTCTTAAAAGAAATTTTTCAACAAGATTATATACCAGGGGAAATATAACGTTACAATGCTTCCTCAAGATCCTTAGACAATTAAAGTTAATCATTACTCGACAAAATATCTATTAAAATTCTCTAAAACTAATCACAGTAAAACACCTTACTTTAACAATTATTATTAAATCTAAATAAATCATTCCTTAGATCCCTATTAAAGCGATGGAAATTGCAGATATTAATGTTTTTTTTTGTTTGTTTTTTTGTGATTTTATTAGATTTTTTGCATCTGTTCTCTTAACATAGGGTTATATTTTATATGGTTTTAAAGTATACGGCATTAAATATACATATCAATTGAAGTATATTTAAAATTTTGCAGATTTTCACAATTCTTTTCATATTTTTGTCATTGCATATTGCTTACTAATGGACAACACAAACAGAGGTCTTAGTTCATACATATAATTTATTTTTTCAAGTATTGAATAATTGAGATATTAAAAAAACAACCAACATTCAATTTTCAAAACGTAAATATTGTTTAAAAAAAATAAGCAGTCTTAACGAAATCTTTTTAATTTTTCTAAGGTAACTTTTTAACTTTTCTCTTTTCATTTCCCCATCAACTGAATGCTGACTGTTAATTATTATCAACCAGCGAAAAAAAATAGAGAAGGCCATGCAATTACATCCCTGAATATGTATCAGAATTTCCAGTTCAGCACATATGGATGAAAATGACTTTATCAAAACAATAGATCAAAAGCAGATGAATGGAAATTTTTTACCACAGTTTCTATTTTTTATAATTATTACCTCACTCTCTTTTAAAAGTTGGCACATTTCTTAAGTGTAAATTTTAAACTCAATGCAATAATCAGGTTTTAACAGCTAGGCAAAAGTTCCATTGTGGTCAATAAACACAGGAGGTGAAGACATTAAATTACAGATATATATTTTACATTCTCATTTTACTCACTAAAAAAAATAATTTTAAAAAGACATAATGCAAACTGTAAAACAAAGAGTAAAATGAAATGTTAAACATGAAAATCATGTACTCTCTAAGGCAAGATAAAAATTATATACTCTTGTTACAATGTTTAAATAATACATTTCACTCTGTTGAGAATGATATATGTTTAAAATTATGAAATATCTCTAACACTAAAAATTAGCACACATTTAAAGATAATTTTTAATATTAAAAAAATATATAAATAATTATATTCCAAATGATCTCTAATATTTAAATTAGATATTCATTACACTCTCTTTATATATATATATAATTATACATAATTTTTCCATCAAAACCTTACCACACACAAAAGCCTTTCTTGAAATACTATCATTTTAAACCACAAATTTAATTTAAGAAAATTTTACCCCTTCCTCTTTATCTTTTCAGATTTACAAATCATTATTTTTGAAATATATAAATAAAATATTAATTCATTTTTTTATAATAATCATTCATACAGAACCTGATCAGAAGAATTAAAGATTCTTTGGAGTATTATTAAAAAGAAACAACCAGAGAACATTGCATGTTATTTTCTTACACTAATTCAATATGTAGATATCATCAAATTAGACAAGAAACAGTGAAGCTTAATATTGTCATAATTTCCTTAATATTAGGCAAAAAAAAAACTCTTCTAATTATTTTTGGTATTACTGAATGGTAGTGTAAAGAAGTACTAAATTCACATCAATTGAATGAAAATTTAAAAAAACTATCTAAATTCAAATTATTACTGAACAAAGAAAAGAGAATTAAAAAAAATATAAATAATAGTCATTTTGAAACAAAATCAACAAGAAATTTGAGCAAAGTTTTAAAAAACGAAAAATTATCTAGTTGCATTTAAAATTAAATTTCAATATCTTGTATCACCACTAATCTCAATTCTTGTTAATTGAGAATAGAATATTTGAAAATTTTGAAAGTTTTTAGCTAGATAGACCAGGGGCCCTTAACCTTATTGGGGTGGCAACCCCATTCTTTGAACAAAAATTTTGTGCAACTCCTTAAACATTGCCCAATATGTGCTAAACAAATAAAGTAAATGGTTTTATTATAATTTAAGTGAAAAAGTTATTAATTGTGTGTATTTTCTTATCTTGATTATATTTCAGATACAATGTGTTAAGCTATTCGTTTATGGTGAACAAGTTATTTTACACAAAAAGATATATCAAAAATCCTAAAATTTTTGGCAACCCCAGATGCAAGTCACATGCCCCTTAGTTTGACACACTACTCTAGACCAAAGTATACTGATGAATTTATTAGTGGCATCAGATTTTAACTTATATTAATAATAAATATAATGTGGTAAAATTCAATTAATTTTCCTTTTATATGAGTACACATATTAGCTCTTAATATAGGTTGAATTTGAATAATTTTATCTAGTAATTATATGAATTTAAGTTCATACTGTTTCACTAACACATTATAATTTAATCATCTGTTGCATTTTATGACAAGTAAGTACTGAAATTGGTTTAAAGTTTACTAAGTAGAAAATTTTTTGAACATTTTTACTAGATTCATGCAAAAAATGAAGAGAAAAAATACTACGGTTTTTTAATTCTTTTACAGGAAAAAATAATCAAAGTTGTTTCAATTGTACATAACACCAATTCATACTATCTGCTACTTTCTTATATAGTTATTTGCTGCTCCATTAAATTCAAGGGGGAAAAGTTACAAAGAGACCAGTGTTAATTTCTATACATAAATTATATATATCTACCATAAATTTTTTAGCCAATTTCTGGGAATTGTAAATCCTGATTTCTTAGAATTTTTTTAATTATTATACCATTATTTTACAATTTTTATTTAACTGTATTAGAGAACAACTGCATTAGAGTAAGTGGAAAACTATGAATTTAAAACTTGAAAAATATAGGAAAAACAAAAACATATTTTTTCAACTCTAGTTATGTGACATACATCCATATTTATGCATTATCATGACTACCTCACAACTGTATTAGTGAAGCTTGGTGTCTTTGTTTTTTACCGAAGAATGATTTTCAAATAAAAAAGTTATTTATAACATTTATACATGTTTTTACAGTTTTAAGTTTCAATTACTTTTTAAAATGTGTATGTATTTAAGCAAGGTTCTGCGATTCTTTTATGATGCACAAATTTCAATGCAATAGATTTAAACAATAACTTATGTATCATATGTAAATCACACTATTGTAGTAAAAGATAGGCAATTGTTTATTTAAAGAATTGTCATTTCTAATTCCAAATGTTTTAGCATTCTATTCTCATAACTCCACAATCTTATTTTTATAAATTTATATCAAGGTGAAAAGAAAAAATACAGATAGAAACCAAATGTCAATGAAACTGAAAAATATTTTTAATAATACCCTGCCATAATAAAATAAATTAATAACTAAAATCAACAACTACTATGTAGTGTCACTTAAATTCAAAACTGTCTATCGCTAGCATGTTTCTTTTTCAATGAAATTTTTCTATGGTTGAGATGATTTTTTAACCTTTCTTGTAATAACCAAAATTTTTCAAGTTAAAAATATTTGATAAAAAAAAGCATGCACCAATGATATAATGACATAAATAACGTGAATCTAATATCTAATTTCAGAAGAATTCTTGATTGTAATAAAGAAACAAATATTTGAAAAACAGAAATCAGTAATTTTTAAGAAAATTACCCCTTTATTTAAAGGCATCAATAAATAAAGGTGCTATAAATTAGTTTAACCATTAAAATCAATTAGTTTAGTCATCAGGAATCAGACAGTTAATAGTTTTAATTCCAGGAATTCCAAAAATAAAATATCTTACTTCACTGCAATATTAAATAAGTTAGAAATCATGCTAAAATCTTTTTTAAAAATTGACATTAAAAAAAGTGTAGTTTCCAGATTACACTTTTTCTGCTTTAATACATTTCATTTTAAACAAGAAGTCTAGCAAATGTCTTCATTGAAGGTATGGAATTTAATACTTTGTAAATGATTTACTGTGCCAGCTCAATATGAGAAATAGATTTATAGTAAAGGAATAATTATACACACAACTTGTACTTTTTCTTTTTTTTTCTACCTTTACTAAAACTATATACATACACACAATGGCCACACACACACACACACACACACAATGAATTAGAAACCTTTAAGATTTGCATTTGAATGGGTGGAAGGGATGAAGTATGCAATTTTTTTTTCTATTATGTGCATTAGATGTGGTTAGAATGCAAGTATACATAAGGTGTATAAGTGCTTTTCACAATAAATGAAATATAATAGGAGAAACATTAGATCTTTCACCATTTGAAAAAAGGCTTATCATTGGTGCCTGTTTAGCAGGGGCCTCGATTTTGCAGACAGTAAATCTCACTGAGTACTCAACAGCAGCCATATCAAAGGTTTTCAAAAGCTGGAATCAGAGCCCACAGTCCTTCTCTAGAAAATGTAACTGCAGTTCGAGTAGAGTTTTCCAAGAGCACTATCAGTGGCATCTCCGAAAAATTGTACAGCAGAACAGGGGCTCACTCTACTGTGCTTCAACAAACATAAATTGTCAACCATGGCTCTTTCCATCAGATTTGAGCTCAAACCATTCACAGAGAATTGCAGAAGATAGGAATGCAAAGTCGGGTGCCTGTGAGAAAACCACTTTTTTCTGCCCCAAATACAAAGATTCATTTGCAGTGGCATTGGGAAAGAAGACACTGGACATCTGAAGTTTGGATGTGAGTAATGTGGTCAGATGAATCGTGCTATACCTAATTTTGCACTGATGGAACACGTCGAATTTGGCAAGAACCCCACACAGCCATGAATCCATCTTGACTTACTTGCACTGTGTGGTGGGAGTATCAAGTGCATAAGTGAGTGAATATTAATGTCCCACTGTTCAGCTACACGAGAGCTTTTGGGGATGGTCCGCATAATTTTGAACCATGGTCAAATGACGCGAACAACACCTGAGCTGGCACCCCCTCTCCTAACTACCACACCAATGGGAGGACATTTGAGCTCTCAACAGATTTAACGTGCATCGCTGCCCTACAAGGCGGGTCTTCAGTGGTACTGGGATCGAACTCATGACATGCTAGTCACGATCCGATGCCTAGACCAATTGGCTACCGCGGCCAGGTGGGAGTATCAAAACATGGGGCAAGTTCTGCTGGTATGGAAGTGGTGCCCTAGTGTTCCTCAAGGGAAAAAAACAGTCATGAGATATTTAGATATACTAGCAGATCAAGTGCACTCTGCAATGTTGCATTTTTAACCTGATGACAACAAATACTTTATGGACAATAATGCAACTATATATCAAACCAGAAGTGTTCAAAATTAGTTTGCTGAACACCAGTCTGACTTCTAACACCTTCCCTGGCCACCCTATATCCTGGATTTTAACACCATAGAAAATGAGTGGGATATAGTGAAAAGACACAGCTGACAGTACTCTCCTCGTTCATCTAATTTACAAGATCTATAAAACTGTACAGCCAATGCATGGTATTCTCTGGATGTAAATGCAATCCAAAAAGCATGTAGACTTGAGGCCCCAGTGAATAAAAGCAGTTATCCATGCAAATAGTCCAATAAAATATTGATCATGACCAATTGGTCATGAATTCATTGACTAGTGTGCGTGCATATATATACTGTAAAGCAGTTCATATATATTAAATTCCATTTAAATACCAAGCTATTTAACAAAGTTAAGTAGATTACTTAACAATTTGAAATTGAATTCTATGAGAAATAAGAATGTTACTTTATTCATTTGTAATATTTCTACCAAATAATCATAATATACAGAACATCAACAGTTAACAGTTAAACCACATAATCAAATGGATTTTGCCAAGGTCAATATAATTCTAAGTACCAACTGCTTTCTTACACATAAAATCTGATTGTAAGAAAAAAACTATGAATAAAATAAAATTAAGGAAAAATTAGATGAATACTTAAAAAAATGTAAGTAATTGAATTAACATATTCTCTTAGATTACAGGATAAAACTAATTGTAGTATCCAGAAATATTAAAGCTATAGGCAATTTATAATTATCTGTCAGAAAATTTATGTTACATTGATAAGAGTCATAAATTACTTTATTGAACTTTCAGCAGAATTACATCATTAGGTCTCTATTTTTAAGATATATGCCTGCTTTATCTAAAATTTTATCACATTTAAATTTTAACAAATGTAAGACCATGATTCTAGTATCAATGAAGATATATCATATGACTTGTTATGTCTCATACATAAGCCACATTTTTAATCATTTTTTTAAAAATGCAATGTCATAAGATAAAAACAATTAACACTATGAAGTGATAATATTTAAAAAATATACAGTATTTTAAATGAAATCAAATAAAAAAAAATTCGTAGTAAAGTTTAAAAATTTTAAGTTCAGGATTAAAGAAAATTATATAACAATATCAAAATTCAAATGAAAAATAAGAAAAATTATGTTTTATAAAAAAGCAATTTCCTCCATTTTAATTACAAAAAAATATATACAGTAATACTCATTCCATGTAAAGGGGAAAGTAAAATTGATAAGGACAATTTGACTAATTCATTAACTAAATCTTAACAGGAAAAAACAATATTTACCTTATTTTGCTATTAATCTGTAACGACGCAATGGGAAATTGGTCACTAATAATAAGCACTATATTAATACATTAACAGCACACTAATTTACAATGCATTTTGACACTAAGCGAGTAAGAGAACAGCATTAATCTTTAACACTCTTTATGGTGTATATAAATCAGGATAAAATAAAAATATTCCCTACATTATTCAATATCAATTTAAATTTATGACAACTTTCTGGAAATCACAACAAGATTATTGAAGGTAAATAAATATTACCATGTGATTCTCGCGCTAATGCCAAGATCTATTTTTATACTCCGAAAAATATATATCTTGTTAGCCGCCTATATCGTAAGGTAAGAAGTGAGAACGCTTTTTCTACAGGTCCTAACTCTTGAGGATCATGAAATTTTCTAAGATCATTTATATAATTTTCTAAGACAAAAGGATGGCAATACTCTTGAAAGTTTGTCAAATATCCCTCCAGATCAATCATGAGAAGAGTGAAGATAATAAAACATATCACTTTTGGAGAAATCAGAATCCTACGCATTAGTTAAAATATATATATATAACTTATTCTTCAACCGAACATAATGAACGTTAATAAGTAGATGTTTTACTTCAAGTGCATTTATACAGATTAAGCTAAATTAATTATTTTAGTTTCTTAAGCACCTTTTTTTTTTTTTTTTTTTGTAGTTACAGTGGTGATAGTACTAATATAAGCTTTTTTTTTTTTTTTTGCTTAAATGCTGTCCTTCTGTTTTTAGAATTGTAAACCCTTATAGCCAGTAGTGTGAAAGGTAATGCTCAAATTTATTGAAATCTAGGCAGCAATAATACACACGCAAATATATTTTTTAAAATCAAACTATGCAATTGTTATCTGTACTATACCTACTTTAACTTCTACACTTTTACACTTGCGCTTTGTGTTGGAGCGAGCGGTTTTGTTTCACATTAAGCTTTCATCTATCGCAGGTGAAAGTATCTATTTTTCAGGTTCCTGCAGATTTCTCGTTTTCGAAATCTTCTTAGCGTTATGGATCAAGAATCATCGAAAGGTATGTGGAGTATCGATTGCTTTTCTTTGATGTTCGATGTTTTTACTTTTGTGATTGACATTTATTTTGATGATTTTTATATATTTTGCATGATCATATTAGATTTCATCATTTTATCATGTTATTGTTATCATATTAAACTGAGTTCTTTAGTTTACGTTTAAATGATGTGTTAACATGTCTTTAACTTAAATTGTTAATTTTTAAATTAAAGACTTTTGCGGATCGGACCTGATGAATGAAACATCGAGTGGCGCCAGCAATCTTTTTAGTATTTTGACCTGTTGAATGCACATATGGAGGCCTTAAAAGAATAAATTTGATAGTTAAAGAAAATTTATTTACATTTTTACATTTGAAAATCTATTTTTTATGTATAAGATTAAAACGGATCAGAATCGTTTATAAAGGGATTTTTTTTTTAAAATAGAAAGAAAGGTTTTTTTTCTCATTTAAAACAATGCGGAGTATGTCAATAATATCCTTTCTACAAAAAAATTTATGTTTAAAAGTGTATGTAAATTAGAAATTTAATTATTTGTGCAGTGATGTATAAAATTTTAATATAGCATATGTGTCAAAATTATTTCCTTACATGATGTTCAGGTTTTAAATATTCTATTGAAAAATAAAGAATTTGGGATAAAATTTTTTTAAATATTATTTAGTACTTCTTATCCCTTGTAACAATATACTTCATTATCAGAAAAAGTGTCTGTTAAAATTGCAGGATAATTTAAATGAAAATCTAAAATGGATTTGCATTTTTGCACCAATCAGGTCTAGATATACAAGGTGTGCCGAAACTCACTGTCAAGTGGGGGCACGGGGTGAAAGGAGAGTTCATATCTTTTCTCAAAAAAGTTTTAAAATGTGGAAAATTGACACCCTCCATCACATTATTAGGTACTGTGATCACAAATATCTCAAGATTACGGTTATTTTTTTTCACTACCGCGATCTTACATAGTCGTGCTATTAATCACCGTCACAAATCGGGCAAAAACTTTTGCTTGTTTAGTTAAAATTAACGTAGTTTGAGTCTATTGGAGAAAATGAAGTCACCTAACTTTGAATGTCCATAAAAAATATATATATTATATACTACCCTAGGAAAATTATTTAAAAATAGCCCATTTAGTTAAGATTCCAATATGGTACAGCACTTGCTACTTTTCTATCCATAACAATTATCGCTACTTTTTTTTACAAAAGGACTTCATTTCAAAAAATGCGTAACTCAAATTAAGCAATGCATATAAAAATAAAACGGAAAAAATTTTTGTGTAGCACTTGTGGATGAATTAAACGTTTTTGAAGTGTTTTCCTTTTAACTTTTTCTTTTAAATTAATCGAAAATGTAACCGAACTGCTTCAAGGGATTGCTGAAGCAGTGGAAGATGTACAGCCTGCATTTATGTAAAAGGCTTTTAAAATTTGTGATCACAGTACAAATGATATGATTCGGTGTCGATTATCACATGATTTAAAATATACTAGTAATCACTTAAGCAAGAATTATCGAATTTCTTAAAATTCTTCTTAGAACCAATATGATCTCCCCTTTTCCCCCGTACCTGCTTGACCTTGAGTTTCTATACACCCTGTATACTCGTATATGTTAGGCACAGATATGATCAAATCCATACAAATTGGATCAGTTTTAGACTCTTGGTAGGGTTCCGATACTAGCATTGATTTTAATGGGTTTTGAAATCTTTTTAAACATTCTTTTTTAGTATAAAGAAGCAAGTTCATTAAATGCAATCATTTTCTACTATTATATATTTTGAAAACTTGTGACTTAATATTTGCTTTTCGGTAAATAATGGGGGGGGGGGAATTATTGCTAACAATTCTTAGTTAAAGACGTCATAGGTAAGTAAGCGAATTTTTTTTAGAGAATTAATGTACGATAAAGATTAAATAATCTTGGAATTATATGCAAAGATTATTTTTTCTTGTTGAAGTTTTTAATGAAGTAAGTGATTTATTTACTTAAGATTCATACGACTAAGCTTTGGGTGTGTAGGGAAGTTAATTATACAATTTCTAATAGTACAAAATATTTTTTTAATCGATTTTAAGGTTTTCGAAATTTCAACAAAAATTTCAAAGTGATTTTATTTCCGTTTAGAATAAGATTTATTTTGCTTTTCTTCATATTTATAAGGCCAAAAGTATTGATTGACATATATAGTACATTAAAATATTTTAGGTAAGTGGTTATCCAAAAATTTTAATATATACTCATAGAAAAAAAACAATATTTCCTGAATTTAAATAAACATAATCATAGTATGAGTTTTTATTTTCGAAATTTTTTGGATAACTGGTAATTTTATCGATGTTGATAAATTCAATACCATTCTTAACCTCTTAAAACGTATGCATAATTAAATCTGTTGGAGTTGAATTTTGAGTTTTATTTTTAAGAGTAAAGAGTTTATACGTAAACTCACTGTAAGTGCGTGACTTCTTTAGTTGGTATTTTATATAGTAGAGAGTATTTACTTTTTGATTTCATTTAATAATAAATTTTAATTATACGTAAAAAATTTTTTGAAGGGACAAAATTTTAATGTACTATTTTAGAGAAATATATGTATTTTAGATGGATTATAATTATAGAAAATGATTTACATTGGCAAGAAAATATGAAAAATCGAAGCATTTTTCTCAAGATTTGCTGCTTTTCTTTCAGCATCAGAAAAAGGCACAAAAAATAGTTGTAAATATAATACTAAAAATATTCGATATCGAATTTCTAGTGTTGTGTGCGTGTAAAGAAAATAATTAACAGAGATAATTATTATGACTAATAAAAGTCATCGAGTTTAATGGATAGGTGTTGGTTTCACTATTTTTTTTTTATATTGAATTATATTATAATGGCTATGTAAAGTTGTAGTGCTATTTTTTTTTTATTTAGAAAACTGATTGTGTAGTTAAGAATTTGCTTTAAATTTACCAATTGATATTTTTTACTCATACTTTTAAAGAGGGTCAAATGTTTTTTTCCGTATACCGTATGAATACCGTGTCACTTGAATCGATAAATTTCTGGATAGAATTATTTAAAAAAAAAAAGTCGGGAATAGACGTCCTTTTCAGGTCTCTTTTCAAAAATTTACCAAAACTCGATTTATTAGTTTTATACAAAAGTTGTTCATAGAAACTTTCAAGGGATTCAAAGGTGAAAAAAATGTATTTTGCTGATCCAAATTATAAACGAAGGGGTTGTTTGATAAAAAAAAATATATATCAATACAATTGCCTAAAAAATAACATAATGTCAAAGAAAAATTCAGAAATTCGTGGTTAGAAAATATCCACATTTTCTTGAACCTTCTTTAGTCAATGAAAAAAAAATCATGTCCACAGAAATATTTTAGAAGAAATATTAAAATAAATGCCATTGTTTTCCTATCATCTAATTTTGTGGAATGTGGCTTTGGTCGTGTAACACAGTTGTTTACAAAAATTTATAATACACTTCGTATAGTAAAAAGAGATGATCTTTATCTGACTCTTACAAAATCTGAGCCAAATATTAATTCATGATATCAAAATATCAGCTACTAGAATCTCATTAGAACGACCCACCCATTTAATAGCCTTAGGATTAAATTTTTATGTTATTTAAAATAATATATTTAATTTTCTTAAATTATTTCTGCAAGTAAAGATGATTCCTTGTTTCCATATAACATTTTCAAAAAGTTTGTAATTTACATTTTACATTACATTAGAATTGTTTAATTACTATCCTTTAATAATTTGTAAATAAATATTTCACTTAAAAATAAATATTATTTAACTATTTAACTACTAGCCTTTAATGTCCTATAAATAAATATTTAGTTTAGGAATATTATGTACGCGTATACGGGGTCTATATATTTAAAGTAATGACTAAAATGGTCCACAAGCAAACAAACAGAATAAAAAAAGGATGGGAATCCTTTGTTTTTTTAAAAATACTAAAATAAAAAAGAAAAAGCCAATCTTTTTTTTTTAAAAAAGGAATCTCAAAGATGGTGCAAGAATAGTAATTCTATGACACTTCTCAACATGTACCAGAAATCATTAAATTAAAAAATAATCCCAGGTAAATTTTGAAATAATTTTTTCGAAATACGCATGATAATTACAAAAATCTTTAATGGTTTTCATAACATTTCTTTATTTTATTAAGGTAATTGAATTGTTACGCGTAAAATATTTCAAACAGTTTTTATTGCAAATAAATATTGGCTAAAGAGTGGAAGACCTTTAATTTGCTGCTAATAAGAATTACTGTGAAAAATAGAATTTTCATTTAGTACTAGATGAATAATAGAAAGATATTTATCATAATTAATTAGTTTATTCAAAGAATATTTGTTATAGGCTATTTTGAGAATTTTAACCATGTACCCAATATCTATGGAATTAAATAAATCTTCAAAGTCATAGGTGTGATTACAGATAATTTTTTTTTACCTTGCATATACTTAATGATATCTAAACTATTCTTAATTATAATCGAATTATCAATACTGTCTAATGTAGATTGAATAATCTTTTGTAGCTTTCTACCCGGAAGTGTAATATATGTTTTAAAGCCGTTCGTTATAGTTCTAAACTTAATAGGATTTTTATGAAATTTTGGAGTTAGGAAAATATGAGGGAATTTAATATCCGAAATGCGTAAATCTAGTTTTTTTATAAAAAGCAGAAATTCGATTAAAAATTTCTCTATCGCTAGAATTAGATTTTTTAAAAGCATTATTATTATGAAAATGTCTATTTAGCATATCAGCATACAACCACTTGCAAATAATAGCATAATTACCTGGAACTTTATCGACATAAACAATAATGAAATTCTTTTGTAGTTCTACAATCTGATGCATAATATTTTTGTAAATTAATTCACAATCTGTTTTATAGTTATTTTTCAGTAACTCTTTTAAAACATTGCATTTAAATTCATTAAAAGCTTCAATAGGAAAAGTGTATTTAATTGCTAATTTAGTAATGAAGTTACAAATATCTTTAGAGATTTGTTTTTTATGGCATTATTATAATTAGAGATTATTAATCTATAGCTAGTACCTTTGGACATTATCTCCCTAAGAGTATTATCTTCAACAATATTTAAATTGCCTGTTACAACATGTTTGTGATGCTCGTTTATAAATTCAGGATAATCCTTACAATTACAAAGAAAGGTATTATTTTGCAAATCATTAATCTTATTGTAGTTAAAAATTGAGCTACCAATTTTTTTATTATACTTAAAAGCCTTTTTAATGCAAACATTATTGATAGGTAAGCAATGTGCACATATTTATTAAATATTTTTGAAAAATTAATGTTATTATAGGATTTAATCATGAATAAAATTGTACAATACTCAGTAGTACTATTTACCAAATCTTTATCTTTTATATTGAATTTATGAATGAGAAAATTAATAATATCTTTAATAATATGTAAGGCATGGCAATCTTGAAAATTATGCTTATCGAGGATAACTTTAGTATACTTGATTTCTTTTTTGTTCAAACCAAACAGGAAATATTTAATATGTTTAATGTTAAAAGACTTTTCAAAGTTAATACATAAATCATTAATTTTAGGGGCAATCTCAACTGGTAGTTTACTATTTCTTTTCTTCCTTTTGCCTCTTTTTATTCCTTTAACTTTTATTACATTATCACTATTATAAAAATATTCCTTGTTATTATGTTGTTGAATGCTCAGTAACACATTTTTACCAAAGTGTATGGTATTCAGACCATAAGGATATATAGTGTTAAAATATTTAATGAAGTGGTTCTCCCACCACAGTCTATTTTTAGCTTGTGGGACTATTCTAAGAATAGAAATTACAACATTTTCAAAGCCATGCAGATGAAAGTGCTTGATTTCAATTTTAGAATTATTATTGTTATTATATTTGTAATTTTTGGTATTTGATCTATGCAGGTTTAAACGAATATTGATATTATTGCTAGTTTGGCCAATATATTTAAAATTACAAATTTTACAATTTAACATATAGATGCAATTGAAGGTCTTACATAAGAAAAAATTAGAAGTATTATCATATTGTTCCATGTTTAACATTGGACAAGTTTTACATCTACTATTATTGCACTTATTATAATGAAAATAATTTATGTATTGATCTTGTATAGTATCATAGTTATAATTATAATTGTGGAAGTTAATTTGTTCATGTAGGTTTAAAGGAGAAGGAATATAATTGTGATTATGTTTAATCTTAGAGATGTTGTTCTCATATTTATAATTTGAAAAATATTTATGCTCTATGAAATCTGAATTCCAGAAAGTTCTAGCCTTGTAGGAGTTCACCCTATTACCAACAGTATTACCTACCATGTAATTTGAACCACCGAATCTGTGATTCATTTTATAACCTTTCCCTAAAACAATATATCTCAACACAAAATATCTCAAAGCAAATAACTGAACTCAAAATTCACAAATCAAATGGAACAATAATATTCCAAAGTATGGAACTGAAACAGTATATCAAATCAAAACTACTAATACCCTGAAGGAGCTACCAAAGCTCTGGAAATCTATCCAATACACCAAACTGATAACCAAATACTCTCTAACACAAACACACAAATTATGGTAACTTTCTATCGATAATACATATACCATAATAATGTATCACCCCGAGCAAAGATCTGCTATAAAGCTTATCTAGTTGCCAGTCACTAAAAAATATTTTTGACTACAATCATATTTTGATAAAAAGTAATGTGAACATTTTACTGGAACATAAAGTATTTGGAGTACCAAAAGTTCTCAGAAATGTAAAAATACAACATGAAAAATACAAAAGACATGAGACATAAGTAAATCACAAGATTAAATAAAAATGAAAAAAGAATTCTAAACATTTTTTAAAAACAAAAATGTCAAAAAAATAACCAAGAATGAAAATAAGAAAATAAAACAAACAATACAAATAACTAAAACAATGGAGGCCTAGAATAAATCAACTAAATATAAATACCAAAAAAAAAAAAAACATGAAGACAAAATATCTGGGATAAAATAAAAATTACAATTAGAGAGAAACAACAAAAACCATATACATAACAATATACCAAACTACTAAAAATACACAAACACAAGACAGAATAAAACACAATTAAATGTGAAGAAAGTATTGATAAAATAACTATATGTTGTAACAACATATATTACAACAATAGTTATAAGCATTTTGCTAGTAAATAACATACAAACGTACATTAAATAGAGATTCATACATTAAAATTAATGCCAGAAAATACATAGTAACATAAAATGAAAGAAATACATGGCATAATAAAATTGATAATACAAAATAATATCACTAACAAAGCTAGAAGATTTAAACCAGATTTAAAGAAACACACTTTAAAAATGATGGAAGAGTCTATTATAGAAGAATTAACTAAGCGTATGTATAACATGGAACAGAATTAGAACTTTAAAATGTAAGAAGCCAAAAGAGTCAATAGACTAAAATGAAGACCTGTTATGATTTATAAAGCTGTTGCTGAATTAGGACCTGCAAAATTAGGGTTAAATATATTTTATGGATCCTACCTTCCCCTCTTCAGCAGAAATTTTATACATAACAATAAAACATACCAATATTGAAAAGTTAGGCCTAAAACCAACCACGTGTAATTTGCAACCAAAAGAAAAATAAAATAAAAATAATAGAAAATATGAAAGGAAATTAATCCTAACAAACTACAAATAAAAATAATTTTGAAAAGGAATAATGAAGCAAAAACTTACATGAAAAGATGCAAATAACCGGAGAGAGGGTAAAAACTGTACGTACGAGAACAATACGCTAAATGATCGTTAAAAATGACGTGTTCAGTTGGTAAAACCAGATGCAAAAATTAGTGGCGCCACCTGGATAGATTTTTTTGTAATTAAACAAAGCAAACTAAAACAAATTGAAAATAATAAAAAACAGAAGGAGAAAAAAACAAAGAATAATACTTAAACTTTGAAAAGGAGAATTAGAGCGATAATTTAGAAATATATTTAAAAATGAAGTTACTTGGATAGTTTTATTCCAAGCAATTATTGCGGAATAGCTTAAAATTATTTTGCTTAACACCATTATCTGTGACTAAATCGTTATTTCTTTTTATAAAATTTAAGATGATATTTCTAAAAATAGATAGAGAGAGAGAGAGATGTAGGTTACTTTCCCAAAAAGGCATTTTAATAATGTTAAAATCAAAAGAGTCTCTTTTATCAAAAATATTACTAATTAGTATATTATTCTTAACAATTAATTGTAGGTCTAAAAAGTTTGCAGAGTCATTATTATAATTGGTTTTTAATAATTTCAGATATTGGGGATAATATTTAAAACTAGGAACAAAATTTACTATACTACTAAAGATGATTAAGTCATCTATGTATCTAAAAAAGTAACAAGAATCGATACTAATGTTATCATATTCAATAAAAGTGCAGATAAATATTGGCTAAACAGTTACTCGCAGGTCCTCCTTGTGGAAGACCTTTAATTTGCTGATAGTAAGAGTTATTGTGAAAAATATAATTTTCATATAGTACTAGATGAATAATTGAAAGATATTTATCATACTTAATTAGTTTATTCAAAGAATATTTGTTATAGGCTATTTTGAGAATTTTAACCATATCATATATATATATATATATAATTACAAAAAAATGGTAGATAAATAGATTACATTTCCTTCAAATCACAGGAAGCTTATATTCTGAAGTAGAGAACCAACAGGAAGAAATCAACAAATGAAGAAAAGTCAATGCACTAAAATAGAAAACTATTATGTTTTCTTAAGCTGTCATTGACTTAAGACAATAAAGTTGAGTTAAGTTTACTTTATAAGATCCTAATCTTCCTCTTCAGCAGAAAGTTTATACATAATAGTGCAATAAAAATTGAAGAACATAAACGATAATTGAAAAACAGTTAGGTCTAAAATTTGCACCTTTTAAACAAGTAGTCAAGGTATCGGACCATGGCTGGCGTGTCGTGAGTTCGAGCCCAGTACTACTGAAGACCCGCCATGTAGGGGCGTGATGCACGTAAAATCTGTCGAGAGCTCAAGCGTCCTCCCGTTGGTGTGGTGTGGTAGTTAGGAGAGGGAGTGCCAGCTCAGGTGTCGGCCTCGTCACTTGACCATGGTTCAAAATTACGAGGTCCGTCACCAAAAGCTCTCGTGTAGCTGAACAGTGTGACGTTAATATTTACTCGCTCACTCACTCACCTTTTAAACAAACAGTAAACTAATAAACAATAAGACGAATTTGAAGGAATAGTATTTAAATGGGGAAATAGTAATAAAAAGATGTAAATTTTAAAAAAAATATCATAGACTCCTTAGCATATTTTAGAAAAATCATTCAGTGATAAGCAAATAAAATATTACCTTTCACGAACAGCTTGTCAAAAAAAATATGATTTATGCATATTTTAATATTAAATATAGAAATAAGTTTGATACAGCTTCTGATTCGAGGTGTGGCCGCGGCAGCCAAGTGGTCTAGGCATCGGATCGTGGCCAGCATGTCATGAGTTCGATCCCAGTACCACTGAAGACCCGCCGTGTAGAGGAGTGATGCACGTAAAATCTGTCGAGAGCTCAAACGTCCTCCCGTTGGTGTGGTGTAGTAGTTAGGAGAGGGGAGTGCAGCTCAGGTGTCGTCCGCGTCACTTGACCTTGGTTCAAAATTACGCGGACCGTCCCCAAAAGCCCTCGTGTAGCTGAACAGTGGGACGTTAATATTCACTCACTCACCCTGATTTGAGGTTGCATCTGTATTTATTAGAGCTTGATTAAAAGAAGTTGTGTGATCCATGAAACTAACTCAAATATACTATAAATAGTCATGTACTACATTAAAATGAATAACTCTGCGCTGCATTTTTTTACATAAATTAATGTAGGTAAAGATTATTTCAATGCCATTTTTAAGTTTTTTGATCTTATGTAAGCTGTTACTGTAAAAAGCGAAAATAAATCCTGCAAAATGTGAATAATAAATAAATGCCTATAAGGTCTTTATGCTAATTTGAGTAGTTTTATTACCCACTGAAAAAATAAAAAAATTAAATATTTTTGGAGGGATTCCAAGGGATTTATTTATAAGAGAAGAGGGAAACTCATAAATTGAAGTTAAATCCAAGGAAACTAGAGAAAAAATATTGGTACCATTAATCTTCAGTAAAGATGTATATAGAATCTTAAAAGAATAGTAAAACATTTTAAGTACATATTAAGTAATTTCTATTTTTTCTATAGCATTCTCCTTTATTTCCTGTGATTTTAAGTATATACTATTGGAACTCTTTATGTATTACGCATACAATGCAGTTAAAACTGTGATACAAAATTAAAATCAACTTTGTAAATTAAAATCTTTCGTCATTTGTTGTGGTTTATTCCTCAAGTTTTATCTGTTTATTTTATTTATAAGAAAAATTCTATTTATCAATTTAGTTTTGTGATTTAAATTTTATTAAAAGGTGTTAAATTTTCTAATCTTAGTTTCTTGCACAATCGGTGATAATTTTTCTCTTCCAAAATTGTATTTTTACACTTAAAGAAGTAAATAATTTTCTCTAAAACGTTACGTTTGCATTTAAAAGTTTGCTTTGCCATAGTGTATAATTTAAATTCCTAAAAATACAAGAGCATATAAAACAAGAGAAATACAGTTGTGCGAATGTTCCCACTATATTCTGATTACTTTCTGGGGGGAAGGAGTGTAACCTGTATTTTAACGGCATCATTAAACACCACCAAATAACAAGAAAAAGCAGAAGTTTGTTTTGACTACAGATTCCACCGGACGCAAGATTTTGAACATAAAACAGACTTTTGGAGGGAAAAGAAAAACAACTCTTTTTTCTTAGATTTCTGAGAAATACGGATGCGAATGTGCCTGTTTATTTACTTGAGTTGATCGTGGGTAAACGTACCGATGCATGTTTAAAGCATCAGGGCTTTTACAATTATAGAACCTCACTCATTGCTAAAAACAGTGACACTCATTTATCTCACTTATTTTTCCTTTTATTTATTTGATTTTGCTCCTTTGGAAATTTAAGTTTTTTTTCTTTTTTACTTACATTACCTGACAGTTAGGTAATTATTGCATATTTCTTTGTTCTTTTTAAGGGCAAAATTAAAGCCCAGTGGCTGAGTGGTAGCGTATCGCGCTTCCACGTCGCAGGTCCGGGGTTCAAATCCCAGGCTGGGCAAGATCGACTCAGCATTTCATCCCTTCAGTAGGTTGATAAATGAGTACCAGGCTTGTGCTTGGGAACTAAACACTAGGGTTTTCTTGTCAATCTGACCACCTGACCGGAACATCTGCTCTTGCACCTCAACGCCTAAGGTCACGTATACTAAAATGGGTACTGTAGGCTTGGTCCTTATGGGCTGTTGCGCCACTGAGTTTAGTTTAAGGGGATATGGTACGATTTATAAGCAAAAATATTTAATTTAAGGATTTTCAAAAAAATTTTGGTTGCCTCCTATGCATGTATACTATGTAAAACAGGTTTTAGGCTCAAAATTTCATAAAAAGCTAGCCTTTTAATTTTTTAAGGAAAAAAAAATTGTGAAGTGATTTTAAAATGCTATTCCTTCTACAAAAATTTACATACAAGCATGAAATTTGATTTACAAGTACGTCAAACTATTCATAACAAAAGATGGCATGGGTTTTGCGATAACATGATTGGTATTCGTACAATACTTCTTTTTATGAATGCTTATTAAAAATTCCTTAAAAAATGTACAAATTCTGAGTTTATTTATTTTTAAAAAAATAACTATTGCTTTGGTTCAAAAATTCATACAAACTTTCGTTACATGTGCTATTAGCAATAGGTAAAAAAAATTCAAAGCGTTAGGCACAATAGAAAAAAAAGCCGTAGCATTTTAAATGAAGACAAACTTGTTATTTTATCTTTCCGAGATAAGTAAGTTTAAAGTTTTGATTTGCCATAGGGATGTTAATAAAAACGAACTCAAAAGCTATCAGAATTCTGTGTTTTTTAAATTTAGAGCTTTCAAATTTTGTCAGGTCCTAGAAAAGTATATAAAAAATAATTTAAGCTAAAAAAATTAAATTTGATTTTTTGACCGATTTTTGTCAAATGAATTGTACTGCGTCCCCTTAAGGGCAAAATTGCACTTGTTTGTAAAAAGAAAAAATGAACATAAAGACACATTTTAATAAAATAAGATAAAAGTGTTTTTTATACATGGATATAAACGCATTTCAACAACAGATAATTATAATGATTCCTTGACGTTTTTCATTGTTAGATGATGGTATAATTAGCATCGAGAATATCTTCCCTGAAATACTTTGATTTGAAAGAGTTTTTTCACTTATTCTTTTGGGATAAATTTATCTATTGGTGTTAAATAACTTCATTTAGAAAGAAATTTCAAATGAGAAATACAAATTTCATTTGTTTGATAAATGCTCAAGAATGTCTTAACGGATGTAAAGCACAAGTAATAAAAACTATAGTTAAATGAATGAAGATGTCAGTAAAATCTTAACCTTTAAATTTGAATTTGATAGAAAAAAGGAGTTATCGGTAAATGGATATTTATTTATATGAATCTTTTTTTAAAAGACCGCATTTGGATAAGAATTTCAAAGTACTATTAAAAAAACACGAAATACTCAGTACAAAATCGATTCATTTGTATCGCATTAAAAAGTTACTTTAATAACAAATGCAAAAGTGTATCCCTTTCCTGTGAAAAAAAAACATAAGTTTTGTATATTAACACGCTTTTATAAGTTTCACTTGCATGTAACGGAATCTTGGAACTCGATTTTCACCCACTTGAAAAGGTCAGAAAAATTCGAAATTATGTACACTTGTCAAGGACCGATGACAATACAATAATTTCACAATTTTGTTCCATTTTCCTTGTCAGGATCGTCAGGAATAACGATAATCAGATTTGGCGACTGATTCCATATGCCATTTTCAAATTTGGCGCTAATTCCATACACCATTTCCAGATTTGGTGACTAATTCCAGATATAGCGACTAAAAGAATAAGGTGTTTTACGCGAGTGTTTTCAATTTAAAGCTAATTATATGTAAGCGTAAAATACACTTGTGGTTAATACAGATGAAACAAACAAACAAAAAAGTGTTCTTTTTGTGAGAAAGTGGAAGGTGGGTGTGTGTTAGCGATTTCTTACATTACATACAATATAAACATTTTTCTGAAAAGGGGAAAAAAAGAAAAAAAAGGCTCGTGCATGTGAAAAAAAATTATGCCCTAACTGCTAAATATTTTTTATTTTTATAAAGCAATACGCGTTTAGAATACGATACGTTACGTTTTATTTTGATACGATTTAAAAATTATAGCAATACGGTTAAAAGGGGAAAAAATGATTGACACTTAATATTACCATGTTTTTATTTTTAATATATACCAGGTGTTGCATAAGTATTTTCCGATTAACTAAGAGATGGTGCCATCGAAAAGCACGCAGCATATTAATTTGACACAAACATCATTTTGTTTGTCTGATAATTAAATTACAAACACACACAAGTCGAGTGCGCCAAAAACTAGCGTCTTTGTTTTATCGTTCATTAATCATGTCGAATTTTGTGCCTGAAAAAGAACATTTGCGCCACGCATTGATTTTCTTATTTAAGGTATCCGATTGGTTGCGACAACTTTTTTTTTAAAAAAAAGGAGATATGGGGATTTTTTTTGTTGTTGTTATTTTTAGATTTGTTTAGTGTATTTTAAGCAAAATGTGCTAAAATTAAGAAGAGAAAAAGAAATTATTATTACTAAAATGAGAAAAAATAGGTAAAAATTGATAAAAAATAGCATAAACGCGGCCCATTCTGCACCAAAGGTTTATGAACAAATTTTCGATTTTTTCAATCTAATGTGTTGCTATATTATTAAATTTTGAAATGACCTCAGGATAAGAGATATTTTCTTTTTTACAAAAACTAAAGCACTTTATCTCGGTTACTATATGAAAATGCTTAAAAAGACATTGATTATATTCACATAAGGGACTGTAAATTTCGTAATAAAACAGTGATTGATAAATCTGAAGGTTAAAACAATTCTACTATTATACAGAACTTACAGAAAAAATTTCCCAGTTAATTATGTTCAAAACTTTTTGAGCAATCGCTGAGCCCGTTTGATTATTTTCAAAAAATCACATTTCGAGTAAAACGCTTTTTCAAGTATGACATCTTGCTTAAAGTAATGGCATCTGCTTTTACTGAAACACTTGTAGTTTTTGTTCTAGTAAACGGAAAATTATACTCTTGGTATTTTTATAAAGCTAATAAGATGGCCCATAAAATAAAATCATAAAAAAATTTGTCAATTTTTGGCAAAATTCACACTTTTAGGGTAGTCGGATACCTTAATCAAAAGAAAAAGGTTGTTGAAAGTCATCGTTTGCTGGTAGAAACATATGGTGAACAAGCTCCATCTATTAGAACATGTGAGACATGGTTTCGACAATTTAAAAGTGGTGATTTCAATCTGAAAGACAGCGAGCACTCTGGTAGACCACAAAGTTTCGAAAACGAGCAATTGCAGGAGTTATTGGATGATGACCCAACCCAAACTCAACAGCAATTGGCAAAAGCATTAAATGTGCCTCAAGAAACCATCAGCAGACGTTTACGATCAATGGGGAAGATCAAGAAACAGGGTAAATGGGTCCCACACGAATTTGGATGAAAGTCAAATGGAAAATCGCAAAGTCACTCTTGAAATGCTGCTTCAACGCAGGAAAGAAAATCATCCTTGTATCGAATTGTAACGGGTGATGAAGAATGGATTTATTTTGAAAACCCGAAGAGGGGGAAAAAATCGTGGCTTTCACCTGGCGAAGCCGGTTCTTCAACATCAAAGGTCAAATCGCTTCGGCAAGACCATGCTTTGTGTCTGTGGGACCAGAGCGATATTGTGTATTATGAACTCTTAAAACCCAGCGAGATCGTTAATGCTCAACGCTATCGCCAACAAATGATTAATTTAAATCATGCATTGATCGAAAGACGACTAGAATGGGCCAGAAGACATGGCAAAGTGATTTTGTTAAACGACAATACGCCGTCTTCCACAGCAAAACCAGTGAAAGACACCTTGAAATCGCTTAGATGGGACATCTTTCCTCATCCGCCGTACTCTTCAGACCTGGCACCATCTGACTATTTTCTCTTCGCTTCAATGAGACCCATGTTCGCAAAGCAGCAATTTCGAAGAAGTTGGAAAATGGCTTGACGAATGGTTTGTCACAAAAGACAAGCAATTTTTCAGGAATGGTTTTCATAAATTATCTGAAAGATGGGCGAAATGTAAAGAAGCCGATGGCTAATATTTTGAATATAAAAAAAAATTACTTTCCCTCGAAAATTACGCATTTTTTATACCAAAAAAAAAAACCCGGAAAAAACTTATGCATACACCTGGTATGTTCCGTTTTAAAAATATATTTGTCAATGGTAGTATTTTTAAAATTAATTAATCCTTCGAATAATTCTATAATATTCAAAGACTTTGAAATAAAGATTAAATGATGAAAATAGTCGCATTTTGATTACATTTTTGTTATAGTATTGTACTCTGATTAATCTCGCCTCCTTCTAGTTATCTTAGATGTTTCAATATTAAAACAGAAATCCTAATAATTTATTAGTTTAATCTTACGTATTAATTTTTCTACATATTTCAAAGTTTTTAACAAGTTTAGTTATTTTTATTTATTTATTTATTATTATTATTTACATTTTGCCAGATGTAAAGCTTTTTTTTTTCTCTTTTTTCGTCTTTTTCGAGTAACATTTAAAATATTTCTTTTTCTTCTATGGTTTCGAATGTATTTTTTGAAGAAAGAAATTTTTCTAAACTAAAATTAATATTAAATTATTCACATACATTCCAAAAGCTGAATAGAAAATGACAATTTAGAGCACTTAAGATATTGGGATTTGATATATGATTTTATGACAGGTAAAGACATAAGAATAAATTATCTGTATAGCTGCAACTTTTAGCTATTTTTTTAACCCTTATGATAAATACTACCAAAAGCACACTCTTTATCTCTGCTGGTCAAACAAATCTACAGCGAAGAAATAATAAGCAGTTACTTTTCACAACTAGCATTTCTTTCACACAGTTTTGAAAACCGTTTTGAGGACTATTTATTTGCGGTGTTTTAATGAAGTGCCCTTTTTAAAATTATTCTTTAATTTTTCTAGTATTTAGTATTAAATGATACATCCTACAATGTCTTAGAATGTATTTTGGGATAAACCGTTGCAAATGCAATGCTAAGACATGTATGTTCTTAATTTTACTTACATAACGCAAGTTCAGTCTTCTGCTTCTATGAGTTATCAAAAAAATATGCTTACTAAAAATTACTTCCCTTACTTCTTTTCCTTTATAACCATTTAGTGAAAAAATTACCTGCACTTACATATACATTTACATATTTGAATGGCTTAAGTTAGTTATTTAAGATTGTTATTTCTGGCTCGTTCCTGGCTAGTAACGTTTACTTATTTTAATAAATGATTTCAAGAGCACTCGTGATTGGACAATAGATACACATAAATCCCCAACAGAAGGGACTAAAACATATTCCGTATTTTATGACAAGCTTTAAGGTTAACAAAAATGTGTGTTCAGTGTCGGATAAAACGACATGGAGGCCCCTAGGCAGTCGAATTCTAGGGGCCCTGTAGCCTGTTTTTGGAGCACTACCAGAAAATAGAACACGCACTTGTGGGCTCCTAAAAAGCACGGGGCTCATAGGCAATTGCCTACTCCACCTAATGAGTAATCCGGCATTGAGTGTGTTGAAATAACTTTTGTGTGCAAAACAAATTTTATTTATTAATGTCAACATGTGAAATTCCATAGAAAAATTCACTTACCCTATTATTAGCACTTCACGAAGTTCAAAAATTACATCCTGAACGTCATGAAATTTTCACAATGGTTGTTCTTGCATTGAGCCCCGGAAATAAAAATATCTTTCATAGTCCTTAGTTTTTAAAGAAATGTAAAATATTACTTTGGAGAGAGAGAGAGATTATATTGTATTCAAATATTATAAAAAATATTTATTGGAACACGAGAATTATGTTTGCGACCTCTACCAGAGCACTCTTCCCTTCAGCGCACACGTACGTATATAAATAATTTTAAGCTCTTAGCTAGTTAGGGTTTCTTTTCTCTGGCGTATTGATAGTTTAATTGTCTTGTTTCACTTACAAATTGGCTCTTGTGTCTCGACAATTTACCGATCTTTGACATTAGGGAAAAGTTGGTTTACAGGAGAAAAAGCCTATGGGGGGAGGGTTAGTACTTTGGTGATTCCCCTTATTAATGAAGCAATGAAGAGCAGCCCTTCTGAAATGAAGCAATCATCAGTTTTAAATAATTAATTCCTAAAGTTTTAATCATCTTACATTTTTTTAAACTCTTCCTCCTAAGTGAACTTTGATTCTACACAAATAGATGACTTACAATGGACACGAAAAATCACATATTAAGTAGAGAAAAAACACATGCTTTTTAATATCTGCAGAGAAAAAATTGTTTGTTAAATAAGATCTATTCGATTTCAATTCATTTTTATCTTTATATTTGCTCAAGTACTTCTAAATTCCTTTTTCCTCTCACTCTTGATTTTTTCCTTCTAATATAAAAGATATATAATTACTGTAAAATCCGACGTATAGCTCGCCCCCATACTTTCAAGCTGTATTTTTTAATTTTTAGGTATATTCGCCGTATAACGCGCACCCCCTTTTTTATAAAGGAACAAGAAATGTGCTTGTATAATGCTCGTATACTCTTAAGTCATTTATTCAAGACATTATCCCAGGATTTTGAAAAAAATAGTATACTTAAGAATCAGAACTTTTTAATTTTATAACATGTATGTCATTTTTTCAAATAAGCATTTTCCGATCTATGTAGAAGTCTAATTTTTCTTATGCTCATCTTTTATTTTAAGCTGTCCTTTTTATACTCGGTTTCTATCTCACTTTTTGTGTTAAAAGTACGAGTTACACGCCGGATTTTACGGTAACTTGTATTAAAATTATATATATATGTAGTAAGAATTCACTACTAGAGTTAGATGAATAAACAATAATCAAAACTGAAAAAAAAACTGATATTGCAAGATAACCAGACAATAGATTTTAGAATGATATATGAAAAAATAAAAATAATAGAGTTAAATATAAAAATATGTATGCTACAGTATTATAAACATTGCTGGCTTAGGACAGCTTATATATAAAATAATTTATATAAAAGAGGGGTTCAACATGTTTTGTAGCCAGCCAATCTTCCCCCTTTCTGTTAAAATCTGTTTATATACAGCTGACTCTCGCTTACTCAAACCTTCGATAATACGAACCTTTCGCTAATTCGAAGTATATGCTCAGCCCCTAGAAAAACTCTTGATATTTTGAACTAAAACAATGCGTTTTGGTACACTCAATATTTCGAAGTAAAATCTGTGGCAGGCCGGAATAGAATACACGATAATTCGAAGTGATCTTATAAAACTCTCGACAATTCAAACTCTCACTATCATGTAGAGTCCTGTAGCAAACAGGTTGGACCTTACACATTTTGTGTTGTATTGTTTTTGTTTGTCTCCCCTGTAACGTAGTCCCTTTATAAGGAGTTGACTCCGTTAACTCTGACAGAAGCTAAAGTGTCACTAAACAAACTTCGCCTTTTTCCCTTCAAAATCATGTTGATGTGGACGTTTTTCAAGCTTCATTTATTCTACAAATTTTCCCCCCCAAAATTAGTAGAATGCCATAAAACAAAACAAAAAATGTAGGTTTTTTTCGTCAAAAAAAATTTATTATGTACAGTATGTATTCTTTCATAATAGTTGTTTTGAATTTATAAATGTATTCTTTTAATACAGGACATTTAACTTTTGTGTATACTATTTATACTTATAATATATAATTTTTTAAAATAATTTTATACAAATGTACAATTGTTGCTTGATTGCATAGTTTCAAATTTAAATGTGTTAGAAAAAATTTCTCTTCATGTATTTTGGGAGTTTTTCCTACCCTCTTGTTAATTTGAACTCTTGATAATTCCAACTCTAGATAATTCGAAGTTTTTCATTGGTCCCTTCAACTTCGAATTATAGAGAGTCGACTGTATTTATAGTTAATATTCCCTACCATAGAGAGATGAATCATCACTAAAACTGAAGTAAAAGAACCGAAATTGTTATATAAACCAGACACAAGAATTTAGAAAAGAGATATTAGAAACTATAAAAAATATTAGAATTTAAGATATATTTTTCTTTTTCTCTCTCACATCCCAGTTTTCGAATGATTCTACTATATCTCTGCACACAAACAAGATGTCAGTAAATGTTGAGTATATTGCAAAAATATTGTTAAGTAAATTTAAAATATTCAAAGAGAAGAGAACATTGCAATTTTTTTTTGTTTTAAAAATTTTTTTAAAAAAAAGAGTTAATATCTGTCAATTTTTTAGAAAAGTAAAAAATAAATTGTTTTATGTATTTCAGTTTTATTTAAATATTTTACATTCATGTAATAAATTTCTTTCAATAGAATTTCACTTTATTTCATGAGGAATTACTGAAATAATTACATAAAATCAACACTTATTAATGGGGGATGCCTAATTGGGAATAATATCAAAGTTTTTGTAAACTTTAAAATGGCTTCTTGTAGATCATTTTATGTTTTAGATTTTTTTTTTGTGAGAATTAAATACAAATTTGAGTTTTTGGAAAATTATAAAAATATAGACTAACACAAGTGTCAACAAAAGTAATATTTCTAAGCAACTCATTAATAAATCACTATAAAAACACATTCCTAAAATAGTACAGTTTAATCACTTGCATAAAAGAAATTATTCATTCCATTTATAAATGACCTTTTATACGAAAAAATATTTTTCTTATTATGTGCTATTTACTCGAATAAAACATTTTGGACATTTCAAATCGAATAAAGTGCTATAGATTTTTTAAACCTTTTTATACACATGAGGTCCACTGCACTATACAATTTACAAAGAAGTAAATTGAGCTAAAATTATATATAATATCTTAATCACATAATCCCGTATGCTATAAAACACTTCTCATTTCATTTCGTGCTGAAGGATTAAAACTTATATTTTGATAGATTTATTAGGGATTTCTGGTTAAAAAAATAAGACCTTGAATTTTTAACATATTTATTGGCGATTCCCAAGCCACAGAATGTTATAAAAAGCTTATACGTTCCTTATTAACTGGTTGAAACTATTCCCTAAAACACTGATGTAATTTCTAAAAATAACGTATATTTCCCTTCACTTGAACATGCGATTATATTTTTTTAAATTACGTTGTTTTACGCTTATTCTTGTAAATTTGATGTGAAAAGGGAAAAAGTCCCTCGTTTGTATTTTTGCTCTTGAGCGAAGCGCCTGCCCAAAATAACTATCCTGATGTTAAAATTAAATAAACAATGATATGATCAATATCAAGAAAATTCTCTCCTTTTTATTGCCCGATTACAAATCTATACATGAATACAGTTCATACATACAGTTCAAACTGTGAAAGTTCGGGAAATCTCGAAGGTATATAACTGTTATAAAGTCATCAATTTTAATGAAATATTTTTGTAATTTGATTGAAAAAGAAAACAGATATGTTATCAGTTCGCTTTTTAGTGCAAAGTAGAAACACTTTCAAACAAAAGTAGTTTTTATGATTAAGTTTTTTAATTTTTCTTTTCATGAATTACATGGTATCTCTCGCGGAAAGTTTATACCAGATTAATAAAATAAACATTTCGCCGGTTACACGCACAGCGAATTTTTCCGCCGCGGAGAATTTACCGTTACCGCTGTACGAAATCTTAACGCTTACAAACAGGAAGGGAAAATGTCTGACGCTGTCATACTAGTGAGCTGGTATACACTGCGTAATTTCACCTTCAAATTGATTAACTAAAGAGAATTGACAATGCAACTCAAGATAATATTATTTCAAACTCACATTTACTTTATCTTAATTTTAAAGGGCTATACATAGTTTGTTAATAAACTCATATATATTTCCCCCTTTTTTTCCACCTCTTTTAATTTTACAAATGCCGAAAATAAAACTTTAAATCTAACAGCTTCCATTTCAAGAAAATTTAGCTAGCAAACCAAAAAAATCAATCGATCAATTTTATAAGAAAAATAAGAAATACATTTTTGAGGGACTTTTTTTCATAAGGTAACTAAAAAAAATTATTAATTGTAATCAGATACTAGCTGTACAAAAAAAAAAAACATAAATAAACCTCAAGTTTGTTATAAACCAATCTACAATAATATAATTAAGAACATTTCTAAAAATTTTTAGAAAAGGAAATCAAAAGAAAATATTAAAAAGCAATGTAATAGAATTTATAACTATGATAATAAATGAAGGTATGAAGGCTGCGAAAATTTCTATTTGACACTGTTCATTAACTATTGATGAGAGAAAAAAAATAACATAAATCTTCTTTTTAACTTTAAGAAAATCAGTCAATTTAAATATTACTATTTTTATTTAATTATTACTAGTCCTTATCTTATGAATATTATTAGTAGGCTCTAGTATCTGAAACTCCTCGTTCTTTCGATTGATGAAACATAAATATTCTTAATTTATGTATAATTCTTCGTTATTGTCTCAGTAACTAAAATCTACAAAAATATTGCAGTATTTTCGTGTAATTTTCTATCATTTTTATTTTGGATTATTATTTTTATTTTAAGGACATCTTTAGTATCTGAACCCATAAGATTTTTAGTTAGTTGATGAAGATTGAAAAGAAAACTTTTTTCTGTTATAACTTTTATTTAATTGTAAAATATTGTAGCATTAGAAGCAGGATACAAGCCTGATAAAATAATTAAAACAATAAAGATTTTCCTTTTTTTTTTTTTTTTTTTTTTTGTCAAACAAACCATCCTGTTTCCTTCCAATTCAAAATCAGTGAAACTTAAAAATCCGATTTTCGATTCCAAAATCTTTTAGTTTTTGAATAACAATAATAACTTCGTGCCCCAAAATAAATTTTAAATTGAATTATCAAAGGAATAATTCAATTTAAAATTTATTTTCTTGTCTTGTAAAAGCAAAACTGATCATTTCAATTAAAATGGAAATTAATTTGCTTATATATTATGAAAAAATTAGCGTCATTAAATATTTTCTTACATTAGCACCCCCTCCTCCACTTACTAATGCGTTTATGTGAAAAACCTGGTATTAATTAAAATAATTTCTTTCTTTACTTCCAAATGATCGAAGCTGGTACGAAATTCTAGGCAAACCTCAACGGCTTTTATCTCTATACTTAACAGTCCAAGTGTTTATAAAGCTTCATACTTTCTGCTTTTAATTGGCATCATTAGAATACTGCAAATATTAAATTTTTAAATATATATATTAAATAAAAATACAAATTTTACTTAGTCAACACCCCATCCATGAAACAAATATAAACATTCATCTGACAAGCCAAAAGCGTCGCATTTCGCTCTATGTAGCACCATCTAGTATTCTTCTGGATCAATATTTTCTACTAGAACTGGTAGAGAACTTTATTTTGAAACCAACATTTCCCCGTTCATTAACAAAAAACAAAAAAAATACCTATTCAAAATTTATTTAGTTGAACCCTAATTTAGTCCCCTAATTTTTTGGTATCAAAATTTTTCGTCAAACGGCGTCAAAGAAAATATTACGTTATTCAAAATAGCTATCGAGAAGAAAAACATCGAACACAAACGTAGTTTCCAAAACGGTTTCAAGAAGGAAAGTATAGAAGAAAATCTGTATGTGTGTATGCTTTCCAAAATGCAACAACGGAAAAAACAGGACATGCAATGCATATTGTAGGTTGATTTTAGTAACGAACAGGACGTCTTAAGGCATGGGCCGCCTGGGCCAAGGGCCTCGGCCACAATGAGGGCCTTGTCTCGTTTTCGACTCAGCCTTAATAATATCATGATCTAAATAATTTCAACGAGGAAATGTTATTTTCTGTTGTATTCTCCAAAAACTGGTAATTTCGGACTATATGTCAACTGCCTACATGTGCTGACTGTCGTCCAAGTATAGGCCTAGGCTCCTACCACCATACATCATCATTACTTATTCAGTCCACCCGAGGCAGTCGGTCGAGTTGGTTGGTTTGTGTGATTGTCTTACACATTTTTTGTTTCGGGTTTGCACGAGTATTTGACAATGAATGGTATGCACTGTCTACTTTTATGGATCATAGGTGGGGCCTACATTTCTGTAGGGGCCCCGGGCCTAAATTTAGATAATGGCACAGGTTCTACTTTTGCGTAAAGGCCCAGAGCCTCAAGAAGTCTTAAGACATCCCTGGTAACGAACTCTCTTTCTTTCAAACAAACGCATATACTTTCCAGCCCCCCCCCCATTTCGGACTTTCATACACCAATCAATTACTTTTCTTTCTCCTAACTTTCATTCAAAATTAAAAGAAATAAATTATAGTTTAAAAAAACTAAAAAACACGCTTTTACAGTGAATCAAACTAAAAAGTAAAAAAATAATTCTTAATATAAAAATAAAATGATTAACGAGAAAATTAATATCAATGTGGTAAAAGCGTGGGGTGCTCTATATCAATTGTTAAAATTTCTTACTTCTGTTTCAAAATGCTGAGTAAGTGTAAAAATGTAGTACAAAGCACCCCACGCTTTTACCACATTGACATTAATTTTCTCGTTAATCATTTTATTTTTATATTAAGAATTATTTTTTTACTTTTTAGTTCGATTCACTATAAAAGGGTGTTTTTTAGTTTTTTTTTTAACTATAATTTATTTTTCATTTTTTAGTTTAGTTTCATTTTTTAGTTAGTTTTAAAACGTGTTTTTTTTTAGTTTTTTAAACTATCATTTACTAATTGTTGAATTTATCTTGAGTTTGATATTTGGAGCCGGAATTACGTGGCTGCTGGAATTAGTCTTGCTCTTCAATGGATATTAATTAAAGGGTCTGAAGGGTATTTATTCTCTCCGTTTACGGGGCCTCGGATGAGTCCCGTGTCGTTATATTTGTAAGATTTCGTCTCTATAGATACAGGTCAAACTAATAAAAGTGTGTTAAGAAGAAATATTAAGTGTCCATCGTATTATCACCTTTTAAGCGTATTGCTGTAATGTTAGTTCTTATCACTTCTAAACGTATTGCTTTATAAAAAAAAAATATTTAGCAGTTAAAACATAAACTGTTTTTTCCCCTCACATTCACGAGTCTTTTTTTTAATTTTCATTTTTAGAAAAACTAGACAATTGTTTATACTATGGTAAGAAATTGCTGGTGCATACCCACCCATCCCTTTCTCACATAAAGAGAGAGAACACTTTTTTGTTTGTTTTATTTCAGTTAACCGCAAGTGTATTCGGTTGCACCTTAACCTTTTAGTTGGCAAATCTGGAAATGATATATGGGATTAGTCGCCAAATCTGAAAATGGCATATGCTATAAGTCACCAAATCTGGAAGTGGCTTATGGAATTGTCGCCAAATCTGGATATCTTTATTCCTGATGTCCTAATAAAGACAATGGAACAAAATTTTGAAATTATTGTATTGTCATCGGTCCTTGACAAGTGTGCAAAATTTCGAATTAATCTGACCTTTTAAAGTGGATAAAAATCGAGTTCCAAGATTCTGTTACATGCAAGTGAAACTTATAAAAAAGCGTGTTAAAAAAGATCCCTCGTCGCTTCACTATCAGCCCTTCTAAAAAAAACTAGTGCTTTCCTAAAACAAACCTTCTGAGTTGACCGTTGGACTAAAACTGATCACTATCGAGAAAAAAACGATAGCAAAAGTAAGTTCAGTAGGTTTGCCATTTTGAGCCAGTTGGCAAGGTTACCAGCTTGAAGCAAAAATTCTTACAAAATTTGGCGCCAAGTCAGGAGGTTAAAATATTATCCAACCATTTATTTTTAATGGTAATTTCAAATCCTTTGGAATACCAAACTTGATATGTGTGCCATGTATCTACCATCAGTAATCTGTAATATTCTGGGAGTATATTGAGGGTTGAGATGACATCCCCCCCCCCCCGTTTAACATTTTAACTTTGAAGGTTTGAAATTATAAGATAATATCTATTTCAATATTATATAGATATCAAAGGTGTGCACAGGGAAGAGGGAGGTTCACTGGTCCGGGCCTTCTCCATCACCCTTGATTTCTTTTTTGATTGATTATCTTTTTATGAATACAGTACGTAAAATTTAATCAAGGTATCCGACTACTTGCGACAACTTTTTTAAAAAAAGAAATGGAGATATGGGGATTTTTTTGTGGTTTTTAGATTTGTTTAGTACATTTTAAGAAAAATATGCCAAAATTAAGAAGAGAAAAATAAATTATTATTACTAAAATGTGGGAAAAAATGTGTAAAAATTTACAAAAAATAACATAAACGGGGCCCATTTTGTACCAAAAGTTGCTATATTATTCATTTTTGAAAGGACTTTCAGATAAAAGATATTTTAATTTTTACAAAAAATAGAGCACTTTATCTTAATTATTATATGAAATTGCTTAAAATAACACTAATTACAATAATATAAGGGACTGTTAATTTTGTAACAGAACAGTGATTGTTAAATCTGAAGGTTAAAACACTTCTACTATTATACAGAATATACACAAAAAATTTCAGTTAATTATTTTCAAAACTTTTTGAGCAATCACTGGCCCCGTTTGAGCATTTTCAAAACAAAAAAACACATGTCGAGTAAAATGCGTTTTAATGTATGACATCTTGCTTAAAATAATATCTGCTTTTACTAAAACACTTGTAGCTTTTGTCCTAGTGAACGGAAAAAAATAAGCTTGGTATTTTTATAAAGCTAATAAGAAAGATGGTCTATAAAATAAATTCATTAAAAAAATTTGTGGGGTAGTGTCGGATACCTTAAGTATTTGTTATTAATAATTTATTTTATAGATAATTGATTATTATTTATTCAATAATTTATTTATTACTGTTTTTTGTTCCCGACAACCCCCGACAAAATCAAAAGAATATGTTTGACAACCAATTGAGGTATGATATGAGAATGGTGGATTTTCGACCTTCACCCCCCCCCCTCCCCTCCCTCTCGAAAATTCCTGTATGCGCCATTGATAGATATAATAGATTTGCTTAGGGGGGGGGGAGGCGCGATCCACGCATCTAAAGCGGAATATATATCATACAGAAAAAAAAAATTAATCTAATATATCACGCATTTTTAACACGCTTTTTTTCTAATATTTTGTGCATATTCCTAGTTTAAATGTTATCTATTTAAGGGTTTTTTGTGTGCAATTATTAATATTATGCTTATATATTATAGAAAAAATTGTAAGGGGGCTTTTGAAGAAAATTATTCTCTTAAAAAGGACAGATATCGTAAGAGGTCTGGGAACTCTTGCTGAAATTGGTAGAAAAACAGCCGTGTATGTAAGCGCCCATTTATTTGACCTCTGCGTCAGTACTTCAAAGCAACGGTAAAAATTCCGTCAGCACCAGCAGCACGTGACGGCTGGCTGCACATAGCTCGTGCAGTTGCTAAATTTAATGATCGTTTCCCCCTCCAATATGAAAACTCCTTTTAACCTATGAATTACTGCTGAAACGGCGGCGTCGGTAAATTCTCAGCGACGGAAAAATCCGCCGTGCGTGGAACTAGTCTAAGGAATTATTAAAATCTTACAAGCTCCTTATTTTTTTGCACCCGGCATAATACGTGTTGAAAACAACATATTGAGTGGCGGCACGATCACAAGCGCAATCTATTTGGAATTTCTTAAAAAATTTATTGAGAAAACAAAGAAATACTGCAAAGTATTAAAAAGTAAATATGGTTAGGTTTCCATAAAATTTTAGTAGCATTAAAAATATGCTTATGATGAAAATATATAAAGTTATATTTTTTATGGGATGATCTGGCATTTTATAGCAATGTCATCGACAATTTTTTATTTTAGGGAAGTACTTAGTCTGGTTTGAAGTTTTTAAATAAGTAACTCAAGTTGAAAAACTAATTTAATATCTAATAATTTAATATCTAAATATATTTATATTTTTTTATGTTCTGATTTTTCTTACAACAGGAAAATTAAAGCAAAGATAAGAAAAATACGTATTTTATGTATTTTAAATGAGCATATATAATTTTACTCACCTTGCTTAGTTTTTCTTGTAGTTTTTAATGCTGTCATTTTTTTCTTTTCAGAAACTTAATTTTTAAACTTTCCTATTGATTTTAAAGAAAAACAAAACATGTCTGGCTGGGAGTAGGGTGGTACTTAAAGTAATTTGTGACACAAAGACCAAGCTGAAATTTAAAAAGACTCTTAAGTTCTAAGTAATAATGCTCAAGCAGCCAGCATTGTGCCGTGATATTACTGCACTATGCGTACAAAATAAAAATAAAAAAATGAATTTAAAAAAAACCGTCATGTTTTCGTTGAAAAACACGAAAAGATATTTATTTTATGCTTTATTTTTTTGGTTCAAGAAAATCAGCTCCGTTTCAATTTATATGAAGGTCAAATCGAACTTCTACAATGTGGTAGTCATTGTTCGAATATAGTAGGGTGATCTAGGTGTCGTACGCCTGCTAAGTCTATTGCCCATCTCCTAAAACTTTGGTGGCCACTTGTTAGCCAAAGTGGTCCTAGAGCATCGGATCATTAGCTGGCGTGTTATCAGTTCGATCGAGCCACTGAGGCCATTAGCAGGGGATCGATGCATCATTAAATCTATCGAGGCTCAACGTCCTCCCGTTGGTGGTGAGCAGATAGGAGAATTGCAGCTCAGGTGTCGTCCGTCAAGCAGACGTGGTTCAAAGTGTGGACCGTCCCAGCCACTCATTAGCCAGTGGGACGTTAATGACCTCACTAAAATTTTTAATCTTTTTGGTCTTCTTAACGTTGTCGTTTATATATATACTGGCGTTACCGCCTTCGCTGGGTATTTCATGATGTTTTATAATTTTACCCAACATATATGTATCATTATTGTCTCTAAGTCCTAGCATTAAGAATTCGATTGTATTGAAAAATATGCTTATGCCATATAACTGTCACCTGTTGATTAAAAAGATCAGAACTCATCTAATTTGTATTTTCTAAAATCTAAAATTAGTATAGAATGATATTAGTTCTTTCGTAACTCAAAACCAGTGGATTCCCGCAAAACCAATTTCGATGGATCTCCGTAAATTGAACATGCAAGCCAAATTTCAAAGTCTAAATCTAACTGAAAAACAAAAGTTTTATATCAATATCCCATGTCCTTTGAGCCGTTTCCAAAATTACCGCTCTTAGCAGTTTCAATTCAACAAGAAAATGCAAATAATTTCATATTATATAGTCACTTGTAGCTCGAAATAGGAATTTTTGTCAATACATCCCAGTAGTAATCGGAGAAATTGTGGATGTTTGTGTGTTATAATCCTTCTTCTGTCTGTGTTGTATCCCCAAGTGTTATACAATGCGTGGTGCTCAGGGTTTATATTCAAACAAAAATACATCAGTAACCCTGCGCCCCAGAACTTGGTTGCCAAATACATTCTTGGATCCTATTCAACGAAACATGCTTAACAAAATTTCAGAGTATTTGAGTCTAACAATTAAAGCAAGAATTTTTCTGTAACTGCTCTTGACCCTCACTAGCCATCCTTAGGAGTCAATTCGTTTACTCTTTATTAGAGGAACTCTATTCCATGAAAGGAACATAGCACCAATTTTCAAGCAGGATGATCAAATGGTTTAAAAATGATATTTATCGATTACGCCTCTTAATCTCCCATTAAATTTGGTAAGTTATTCATGAAACCCATTTTGTAGCGGTTCTCTGCTTACAGAAAGTGCTTATCAAACTAAGACTGTACGTCTAATAGTTTAAAACTGGGATAATTATCATAACTTGCCACTTGAGCCCCACAAAGCCCTTTTTGAATCTGTTTCACAAAAACCCATTTTGTAGGAGAACTGCCTCTATAAAGGAATCTTAGCAAAATTTAGACTGTCGTCCAATAAATTAAATGCAAAAATTATCAATAACGCCCTTGAACCTACAACACCATCTAGGGTCTGATTTTCTAAAACACATTTGCCAGTATATCTCTATCCTGAGAGGAATCTGCTTGCAAATTTCAAGACTGTGCGTCTAATAGTTTAAATAGAAATAATTATTTATATGCCCTTAACCCCACTGTACCCGCCAGAGTCATTTTCTCAAACCCGTTTGGCGGATATTTACTCATGAAGAAACATTCCTACCAAATTTCAAACGAGGTAGGTCAAATAGTTTAAAACGAAAATATTTATCTGATTACGCCATAATCCCCACCAGCGCCATAGAGGTATGTTTCACAAATCTTCTTATAGCAGTCTCCATAGAAAATGTAGTTATCAAATATAAAGACTGTGCGTCTAATAGTTTAAAATGAAATAATTATCTATAACATAAGTCCTAGCATACACTTGGTAATTTTGAAACCCATTTTGTAGCGTATCTCTAACCTATGAGAGTCTGCTTGCTAAGTTTCCAAGACTGTACGTCTAATAGCAAAATCAGATTCTCTTGCCCTTAAAGCCCCGCCCACCAACAGCAGATGTTTTCCTAAAACCCATTTTGTAGCGGATATTCACTCCATGAAAAACTTACGTACCAGTTTTTCAAACAGGTAGGTGAAGTAGTTTAAATACGGATATATTTATCTATTGCCTTATATTCCCCACTATACTTAAAGTCTGTTTTCACAAAACCGGTTTGAAATCAATCATTATTCTGAAAGGAATCTATATTAAATTTAAGGCAGTCGTCAAATAGTTTAAAAATGGAAATATTTATCTATAACCCCTAAGCCTGCAACGCCATGGTTGACGATTTCACCAAACTCATTTGTGGATCTCTGTAGAAAGGAATCTGCTTACCCAATTTC